>LNSY01009792.1:1041-13000 GCA_002024485.1 Artocarpus camansi
TGTTTTTTTTTTTTTTTGAAATTTATTCTGGCCATTGCTGATGTTCGTTTGGTTCTTTCGATTCTCAAATGGAAAGTGTTGTTTTCGTGCCCTAGCCCTACAATGTTTGAATTTTTTCCGCAATTGCTGGCGTTCCTTTAGTTGTTATGATTCTCAGGCGGAAAAGTGACTTTTTTCTTTAATATTTGTGCCCTAGGTCTGATTTTTGATTTCGTTTTGCCATTGATAAAGTCTGTTTTGTTGTTACGATTCTCCGGTGTAAAGCTTTTTTTTTCCCTTGCTATTTTCTTGCCCTAGGTCTAATTTTTTTCTTCATTTTGCCATTGCTGATGTTTTGGTTTTCAAATTCTCAGGCCAAATTTTTTTCCTTTTATGTTTGGTCCAATTTTTCCCAAATTTCTCCGTTTTGTTTGTTGACATGATTCTTTCTTCAGGCGACTTGTTGGACACTGACCGCAAGCGTGATTGCCCATTCTGCCTTCTCGAGAAGAGAATAGCTAGGTCTTTGAGCTCGGATCTCCAGCAGGACACGCCGGCAAAGATTCAGAGCTGCCTGAGGATTTTCTCCGAGCAGTTCCGGGGTGGGCGGCAGGAAGACGCGCATGAGTTCTTGCGCTACGTCATTGACGCCTGCCACAACACCTGCCTGCGGCTCAAGAAGCTGCGGCGGGCTGGAAATGGCAGCGGCAGCGGAGGTGGTGGAGCGTCAGTGGTGAAGGAGATCTTTGGAGGTGCTATGCAGAGCCAGGTTAAATGTCTTTCCTGTGGCACGGAGTCCAATAAGGTTGATGAGATAATGGATATTAGTCTTGATGTTTTGCATAGTAATTCGCTGAAAGATGCCTTGCAAAGGTTCTTTCAGCCTGAGGTTTTGGACGGTAGCAACAAGTACAAATGCGAAAGGTATCCCCATTGATTTTTTCAGTTATTCCAGTTTCTTTTGTTTGTCATTTACTGATGGAGGTAGTCATGTTTGTGATAGTTGCAAGAAACTGGTACCAGCAAGGAAACAAATGTCCGTTCTTCAAGCACCAAATATCCTAGTTATCCAGCTTAAGGTAGATTTATCTGCTTATGGTTGACTCATTGCCTCCTCTAAGTGCATTGTTATTTTACTTGTTGCTTTCTATTTCAGTAACAATGTTGTTTTCGGATTTGGTTCTCAGAGATTTGAGGGTATCTTTGGTGGGAAGATTGACAAGTCCATTGCATTTGAAGAAGTTTTAGTGCTTTCAAGCTTCATGTGTAAAGGAAGCAAGGTATGTTATCAATATGGTGCACTCGCGCAAGTCATTCACATATTGACCTTGGAGTTAGTTTTGAGAACCACATAAGGAGTTCTTCAATTTTGACCAAGAAGCACAGGCTGTCAATTCTAATTTGAAGTTGACTTGGACTTATTTTTTCAAGAATCTGATATATGAATTTCTTGTTAATATGTCTAAAGAAAAGGAATGCAGTTCATGAATTTAATTTTCATGAAATTCAAATCACTTTAATTTATTTCTATGAAAGGTACATGTTATGGCTTTCCTTTTTTTTATTTAAAAAAAAAAAACTAGGGAAGATATTTAACTAGAAACTGTTTAGATGAGTACTCAAGGGCATTTACTTTATTGCTAGGTGTTAAAAACCCCCATTAGGATTTAAGGTGTTTTGGCCTCTGTGGGGCGAGGTGTAAGCCTCAAAGAATTAAGAAATGATAATAATTAGAATGAAAGTCACTCTCATAATAAGCATAAAAAAACTTAACAAGTCACATTGAAGCAAAACGGGGAAAAAAGAGTTACGATTCTGATTTTAGGTCTGGGGCTTCTTATGTTTGCAAAAGTTCAGGGCATAGATGTTTGGGGTAGTCCACACTCTCTCTCTCTTATATATAAAAGAAAGGTCTGAATGATGATTCTTATCTTATGGCTTCTTTCTAATTTAGGGTCTAAATAACTGAAATTCGTTCAAATTTTAGAGTGAAATGATTCATGTCTAAAATGAAGTATGGGCCCATCATAAGTTAGGTCAAAAACTGACATGATTTTCATTTGAAATTAGAGAGGAAAAGGGGTGTATAGAATGAAATCGAAACTTAAATGGGCAAAAGATGGAGATGCAAATTCTAAGTTGTTCCACAGGCTTTAAACGCTAGGAAAGCAAAGAATAAAATCTCTAAATTGAAATAATCATGTTTTTAAGCCAACTTTATTCATCATTAGGAGATCATTTGAAAGAAATTGGACTGGATTGGAGGCTTATATCAGAGATAAAAGCGGCCAATTTGGAAAGCTGTTTGAGGAGGAAGAAGTGAGAAGGGCCCTATTCAAATGTGGGGTAATAACTCTACAGGGCTTGACAAATTGACGTAATTTTTTTAAATTAGGAAATGGTGAAATCAGAATTAATGGAGTTTCACAAAACGGAGTTTGATCCTTTTGATTCATTTAACTTTATTGGAAATCTAGTGTTCCTCATAGGGTTAAGGTTTTCCGTTGGCTAGTTTTTCATGGAAAATTGAACACTAGTGACATGGTTCAAAGTAGAAATCCTGATATGGCTCTTTCTCCTTCATGGTGTGTCTTGTGCAAAAGAGAGGGGGAAATGTTGGACCACATTATATTGCATTGCATTGTGGCCAAGGGAGCTCCTTGGGGCAGGGTTTCAGTGGGTGTTTTTGGAGAATTGCAATTCTTTGATGGTGGAAGAAATGGTGGGCTTCGGATCAAACAAAATGGTTAAGGTTTTATGGAAGTGTATGACGATCTCTCTCATGTGGACCTTATTGTTGAAATCCAAAGTTAAATCCCATGTAATCAGGGATTTTTGGTTGTTTTGTTCCTATCTCCTAGAGTCAATGTTCTCTAGTTATTTGTTGATTTTGTTAGGCAGTTTTTTCTCTATTAATAAGGAATGTATCTAGCTGTTTTCTTTTCATTATTCAATTAGGTTCCATGTTTTATGGGATTTAGATTCCTATTTAAAAGGAGAGGGAATTGGCAGTATGGTGGCTAAACTCTCTATATAATTTCATTGTAATTCTTTGTAAGAAAATAATGAGAATTACCATCCTTCTCATCTCAAACAAAATCTCTATGGTATTAGAGCTTTGTCTCTAGAATTAGGTTTCAAATGGCCATTCAATCAAGTTATGCTTCCTCATACGAAAATGTTCTCCCAGCCACTCATTCCAACTCTGAAAATTCAACACTCCGTCGATAAACTCAATGGCCAAAATTATCTTCAATGGGCCCAATCTGTTAAAATGTTTGTGTGTGGAAAATGAAAGGAGGAATGCATCACTGGAGTTACAAAGGCACTGAACTGGAATGTTGAGAATAACATGGTCATGTCATGACTCATTGATTCCATGGCCGTGGATATTGGTGAAAACTTCATGTTCTATGATACTGCTGTAGAGATTTTGGGAAGCTACCAAGGAGACCTACTCAGATAAGGATAAGACTTCTGAATTGTTCGAAATTGAAGGCAACTTGCATGATCTATGTCAAGGTGATATTAATGTCACTCAATGTTTCAATGTTCTCACTTGGCATTGGCAACAACTTGACAGACTCGAGACTTATATGTGGGATTGCCCAAATGATGTGAATCGATACAAGAAGATTCTAGAGAAGAAACGCACTTTCGAGTTCTTGCTTGGGTTAGGCAAAAATCTTGATGAAGTTAAAGGACAGATATTGGGAAGCAAGCCACTTCCCACAATTCGTGTGGGGTTCTTAGAGGTACGTTGTGAAGGAAGCAGGTGAAAATTATTGTTAGGAGGTAAATTTGGTGATTTATCGACCTTAGCAGTCCATGGAGGCTAGCCAAGTTCGAGTGAAGGCCGCACGAAGAAGGGAAGGCCATGGTGTGAGCATTGTCGAAAATCAGGCCATGCTAAAGATAAGTGTTGGGACATCCATGGCAAGCCTCCTGATTGGAAGCCCAAAAATTGTCATGGTTGGGGCAACGCTGTAATTACTATTGCTGAGGATTCTCAAACTGTTACCGAGACTAGCCCCTTCACCAAAGAACAATTGGAAACACTTCAAAGGCTAATCAGTCAAGCCAACCTCCATTCTTCCCAAGCCAGTATTGTTATTGGAACTAGATCTATCGCCCAACTTGGTAATTTCACTAACCCTTTACAGTTTAGAAGAATGATGTTGGAACATGGATTGTTGACTTAGGAGCTTCCGATTACATGACAGGGAATGCTAGTCTTCTCAAAGATATTAGACCATGTCTAAACAATTTTTCAATAAAAATTGTTTATGGTACCCTCTTAAGAGTTGGTGGTTATGGTTTGGTGTCATGCTCTAATGATATCACTCTTGATTCTGTGCTTTTGGTCCCAAAGCTTTACTGCAACTTCTTGTCCATTAGCAAACTCACAAGAGACTTGAAATGTATCGCTAAATTTTCCCCTCGTACTTGTGTTTTTCAGGACTTGGATTCGGGGAGGATAATTGGCTATGCTAGTGTGTGTGCCGGGCTCTATCTCCTAAAAAGTGAGGGGTGCCAAGGAAAACAACATCAACCCACCAAGTTCGTTCCTCATAGTCTTGTGTCTTTCAGTTTTTCTTCAAATAATGATAGTTTAATTATGCGTTGGCACAATCGATTGGGACATCCCAATTTCGTGTCTCTCAAAATTGTTTCCATTCATCAATAAAAATCCGAGAGCATTTGACTGTGAAATTTGTCAATTGTCAAAGCATTCTCGCAATTCTTTCCCTAGTAATTCTTACAAGTCTTCTCACCCATTTGCAATTATTCATAGTGATGGGTGGGGACCCTCTAGAATTAAAAATGTCTATGGATTTAGATGGTTTGTGTCATTTATTGATGATCATACTAGGGTCACATGGTTTTTTCTCATGAAAGAAAAATCCAAAGTGGGAAAAATTTTTGAAAATTTCAATTAGTCCAAATACAATTCGATAGCAAAATCAAAGTTTTTCGAATTGACAATTCCAAGGAATATTTGGCATCACATTTAGACAAATATCTCCTCTCTCATGGAATTGTTCACCAAAGTTCATGTGTTGAAACTCTACAACAAAATGGGGTAGCCGAAAGGAAAAATAGACATTTGTTAGAAGTTGCAAGATCCCTCCTACTCACAACAAATGTCCCTAAGCATTTCTAGGGAGAAGCAGTCCTTCTACATATCTCATAAATAGAATGCCATCCCCTGTCCTCAATTACAAAACCCCATGTCAAGTACTCCTTAAGTCATTCCTAAATTCCCCACTTATATCAACTATTCTTATGAAGGTTTTTGGGTGTTCGGCATTTGTCCACTTCAACTCCTCTCACTAAAGCAAACTTGATCCAAAAGCTGAAAAATGTATATTTCTTGGTTATTCACCTTTCCAAAAAGGTTATAAATGCTATTCACCTCAAAAACAATGATTCTTCATTTCCAATGATGTCACTTTTCTTGAGAATCCATCCTTTTATTCCGAAATTGATATTCAGGGGGAGAAAGAGTCAAAGCACGAATATCAATGTTGGGATCCTTATTTATCTCTTCCAGATCCCATTGCTTCAACAAATTGAAATCCAATTTCTCACGAGTCTCCGTCATCAATCTCAATCTAAAATGATCCCACATGGAACCTTGATCCAGAACCAAACTCGGGTGTTGTTCCAATTGTTGCTTCCTCTCTGCAGGAAGATCCAAAACTGAGCAGTCAACCTATACAAAACCAAGAACCCAAACTGTAATCTCAAGTTCAAGAAAACCCAGGTAATAGTGATACTAGAGTGGAAGTTGAAAGTGATCTTTGATGTCCTATTGCATTATGAAAGGGTGTGCGATCTTGCACTTGTCACCCTATTTCTAATTATGTGTCTTATGAAGGTTTGTCTCCAGCTTTTAGGGCTTTCACTTTTGAATTGATCTCCATTGAAATTCCTAAGAGTATTCATGAGGCACTAAAAAATCCAAAGTGGAAGGCTGCTATTGAAGAAGAAGTAAGGGCACTTGAGAAAAATGGGGTTTGGGAGATAACATGTCTACCACTTGACAAGAACACCATGGGATGTAAATGGATCTGTATTGTGAAGCACAATGTTGATGGAAGCATTGATAGGTACAAAGCAAGGTTGGTTGCAAAAGGGTTTACTCAATCCCATGGAATAGACTATCAAGAAACATTTGCCCCTATTGCTAAGCTAAATGCCATCAGGGTTCTCTCCATTGCTGCTAATCTTGATTGGCCTTTTCATCACTTGGATGTCAAAAAGGCCTTCCTTAGTGGTGATCTTGAATAAGAAGTGTACATGGATATTCCACTTGGACTAGCTACCAGTGACAACTCAACAAAAGTTTGTAGATTAAAGAAGTCTCTCTACGGTTTGAAGCAATCTTCGCGTGCCTAGTTTGATAGATTCTCAAGGGCCATGAAAAAGTTTGGATATAGTCAATGCCAGGCAGATCACACTGTTTCTCAAGTTATTTCTCACAGGTAGAAAGTCCATTCTCATTATTTATGTAAATGATATAATTCTCACAGGAGACAATGAAGAGGTGACAAGCTTAAAGAAGTTGTTAGCCAAGGAGTTTGAAATCAAAGAGCTAGGAAAAACCAAATACTTTCTAGGGATGGAAGTTGCTTGATCAAAGGATGGAATTTGTCTCTTAACACAAATACATCATGGATCTTCTTAAGGAAACAGGAATGTTTAGGGTGCAAGCCAGCTGACGCCCCCATGGATTCTTTGAAGAAACTCGAGATTGGCCAAGATAGTACTCCGGTTGACAAGGGAAGATATCAATTCCTGGTGGGAAAGCTAATTTATCTCTCTCACACTCGGCCTGATATTGGTTTCTTGGAGAGTGTTGTAAGTCAGTTCATGAATGATCCTGGAGAAGAACATCAAGAAGTTGTCTACCACATTCTCAGATATTTGAAGATGACTCCTAGGAAGGGTCTTTTATTCAAGAAGTCTAACGCTAGGAACGTTAGTGTGTTCACCGATTTAGATTGGGCCAGATCACAAATAGATAGACGTTCCACCTCAAGATATTGTACTTATGTTTGGAGAAACCTAGTCACATGGTGTAGCAAGAAACAATCAGTTGTAGCGAGTAGTGCAGAAGCTGAATTTTGTGCGAATGGCTCTTGGCATATGTGAAGGGTTGTGGTTGAAGTGTCTCATGTCTGAGTTGATGTTACAGCATGACGACTCCAAATCTGTACCATGTGATAATCAATCAGCCAATTGCATAGCAAAGAATCCAGTGCACCATGACCACACCAAGCACATTGAGATCGACCACCATTTTATCAAAGAGAGAGTGGAAACATATGTCATCAAGCTCTCCTACAAGGCTTCAAGCAACCATATTGCTGACATACCCACAAAAGCCCTTCCTTGGATTAACTTCGAAAACTTATGTTCCAAGTTGGGAAATGATAAACATTTATGACCTAACTTAAGGGCGAGTGTTGAAATCCGAAGTTAAATCCCATGTAATCAGGGATTTTTGGTTGTTTTGTTGCTATTTCTTGGAGTCAATGTTCTCTAGTTATTTGCTGATTTTGTTAGGCAGTTTTTTCTCTATTAATTAGGAAGGCATCTAGCAGTTTTCGTTTCATTATTCTATTAGGTTCTGTGTTTTATGGGATTTAGATTCCTATTTGAAAGGAGGGGGAATTAGCAGTCTAGTGGCTAATCTCTCTATATAATTTCATTGTAATTCTTTGCAAGAAAATAATGAGAATTACCATCGTTCTCATCTCAAACAAAATCTTTACTTATGGATGGAGAGAAACTCTTGTAACTTTGATGATAAAGAGATGGGGGTAAAGGGCTTATTTG
This sequence comes from Artocarpus camansi, assembly GCA_002024485.1. Lineage (NCBI taxonomy): Eukaryota > Viridiplantae > Streptophyta > Magnoliopsida > Rosales > Moraceae > Artocarpus > Artocarpus camansi. The sequence goes on from LNSY01009792.1 coordinate 8,866, forward strand.
AGAGGGCAAAATTCTCAGCTTCGTTATGGGCATCAACGGATAGAGTTTTAAGTATACCTAGTCACTTTGATCATCATTACTTGGAGGGATGTAGTTGGCATGGTAAATGGGATTGCTAACAAGACATATCTATCTTATGCCTAAGAACTTAATTCTTGTAGAATTTGTGATATTTAGGTCACTAAGCCTTGTCGCTAGTTTGTACAAGATTTTTTATAACGTATATGTCGTGATGTTGAAAGATGTTTTGGAGAGTGCTATTTCACAGGCTCAAGGGGCTTTGGTGGAGGAGAAACAAATTCCTGATGTCATGTTGGCTAGCAAGGTGGTAAAGGATTATCGTGTGGGAGGCAAGTTAGGGCTCATCTTTAAAATTGACTTTGAAAATGCATATGATCATGTTGAATGTGATTTCTTGGATTTCGTGTTAGAAAAGATTTAGGGCTGGATGGAGGAGATGGATCTGTAGAGGTCAATGTCTTATTCAATATTGATTAATTGTAGACTAAGGGGAAAATTTAGAGGTTTAAGGGCATTGAGGCAAAGAGATCTATTGTCTCAAATATTCAATCCTTTTTTAATATTGTGGCTAATGTCTTGAGGTTGATGGTAGATAAAGCGGCGAGCCATGAGATTTTGGGTTGCATGAAAGTTTTATTGGAGAGGGTTAAGTTAGGTATCTCATTTGTAGTGTGTTGATGGTACCTTTTTTTAATGGAGAATGAGGAATCTATTCCTTTGATTGCTAATGAATATTCTTGACCTTTTTTGGCATAGTCTTTGTCTTTAAGATAAATTTGGGTAAGCGTGCTCTTTTGGGAATTAATTTAGAAGCTAGGGAGGATCGTGGGATGTTGGGTGGGCGCTTGGCCAATCAAATATTGGGGTCTCCAATCAGGTGGGAATCCTTTTTGATTGTTTGTTTGGGAGATAGTGGTTTCTAAAGTAGCTAGAAGACTAGATGGGTGGAAGAGATTGTTCTTGTCTTGGGGAGGGAGGTTAACATTCATAGAATGGTTTGATCATCTTTGCCAATTTTTTACATCTATCTTTCGATTTCCAAAAGATGCTGATATGGTAATTGAAAAGCTAATGAGGGACTTTTTGTGGAGAGGAAGTAAGGAGGCAAAAGCATGCCATTTGGTAGCGTAGGAAGAAGTTCGTAGCCTAAGGAGGAGGGCCAATTAGGTATTGGTAATTTGGTCTTACGAAATCAAGCTTTACCTTTGAAGTGGCTTTGGAGGTTCTTGAAGGAAAACAACTCGCTTTGGCACCAAGTGATCAAGAGCAAATATGGCACAAGTTTTGGGGAATGGGTGGCAGAAGAATGTTTGAGGGTGACTTTTAGATGCCTATGGAAAAAAATTCAATCCTTGCAAAGGTTTTTTTTTTTGGCCCGGCCCCATACCAAGGTTAAGTTAGGGGATGGGGGGAGAGAGATTTTGAGAGGTGTGGATGGGGGATGAGCCATTGTTTTCTTGATTTCCTAATCTTCTTAGAATTTCATCTCTTCACAATGAATCAATTTCTTCTTTCTATACAATTGACTATGATAAAAATAGTTTCTAGGAATTTTTAATGCAGAAGATGGCTGTTGGTTTATTAACTCATCCCAAAAGCTTAAGCTTTTTAGGAGATGGGCCAACAAATAGTGTTATACTCTCTCACTCCCCTTCATGTGCAGGCCAAAAATGGCCAATGTGTGTGTATTAGAAAGCATAACACAAGAAGAAACCTGAAACATAGTAAAGGCCCAAAACATGATATAATAATTTCATTGAGGATAGAGAGTGTGATTACAGGAGTTTGAATTCGATCAATCCATCCCAAAAGCTTAAGCTGTTAGGAGATGAGCCAACAATATTTTTTACGTTTTAACAGGGACCTAGTGAGAGAGTTAGGTGAGGGGGTGCATTTGTTGTCTTGTTTAATGGGGGTGAGGGTGTGAAGGAATTGTAGGTAAGATGGGTTTGGAATTTGTTGGAGTTTTGTTTTTCGTTCAAGTCATTCTTTAAGGTCTTATATGATAATCACTTATTTCCTCTCTCTCTCTCTAACCTCGTCCTGTCGGTTACCTTTTTAAACCTTGTCCCTTTATTTGGAAAAACACAATAACGATAAAATAAAATGTAATTTTGATTTTTTTTATTTTATAAATAAACTTTTTTATTGATTAAGCAATCAATGACCAGGAAAGAGGATGAGGTATCCTCGAAGAAAGAAAAAACAAGAATGCAGAAATACGAAAAGGATCAACCTACATCTGATGATACTTTGATTATTCAAGACAAATTCTGTCGTATTGGACCAAACTTTTTTGGAGTACTACCAGCATTATAACTGTCCAGCGTCTAGTTCTTCTTCCAGGGAGGATTGATGGCAATCAGAAGGAAATAAAAACTTAAGGAGCCACAGAAGCAGTGTTTAAAAAAATAGGGGCCAAGGTGTTTTGTTTGATCGAGACAAGGCCTATGCCTTGAATAATAAAAAAAAAAACATAAATATGCCAGAAATGATCAAACAATAAAAGAAATACAACAATAAAAGAAATACAATAAAAGGATTGATGGCAATCAGAAGGAAATAAACACTTAAGGAGCCACAGAAGCAGTGTTTAAAAAGAATTGGGGCCAAGGTGTTTTGTTTGATCAAGACAAGGCCTATGCCTCGAATAATAAAAAAAAACATAAATATGCCAGAAATGATCAAACAATAAAAGAAATACACCAGCAACTTTCAAATCAATCTCGTTCTCATTTTCTAAATCTACTTCTGCAGTCACCTCCATTTTCTTCTTACACCCTACATCAAGTAATTTCAACACCATTTAGATGTGAAAAATGGAGTAACAAATTATTAACGTAAACTTCTTTAGTCGCTGCCATTTTCTTCGTACACCCTTCAAGTAATATCAACACAAGTTAAATGTGACATATAGAGTAATAAATTAATAATGTAATGACATAGTTCAGTGCAGTTGATTGTCAACTTCTTTAAAACTCTGCACCATGGGAAATAGGCTTATAGAATTGAAATAGGGACTTTTTTATTTTAGGATTTGAGTTTCTCTTTTGTCTTTTCTATTCCTCTAGTTGTGACTAGTCTCTTATCTTTTTCATATTTGGATTTGAGTTTCTCTTTTGTCTTTTCTATTCCTCTACTAGCGACTAGACTTTTATCTGTCGTGGCATGACAAGTTTAGTTTGTTGTTTCTGTTGTCTTAAATCTTACTTGGATAATAACTTGCCAAGTTTTTTATGATTATTAGGTAACAAGTATCAGCGTTATATTTCAATTATCATCATTCTTTTTTAAAAAATTAATTAGCATTTTTCTAAAGCGTAAAGCAGCTTGAGGATTATGCGTTGCGAAACGCTTTACATCCTGATTGGGTTTTTAGAAAAGCTTGCATGAAAGGATGCTCTTGTTATGTATTTCTCTGCTTTGAGGCGAAGGCAAAGGCAAAGGCTAAATTCCTTGCATCCCAATTGGGATTTTCAAAAGATTGCGTGAAAAGGATGCGCTTGTGATGTACTTCACTGCTTTTCTGATTCCACGTGTGGTTTGTGAGTGGACACATATTAATATTTCCCATTTGCATAATTGGTTTGCAAATTATTGGGTTTTGTGTGCCGCCTAGCAATTTAGACTCGACTCTTTGTTACACCTTGGTCCACCACGGTCTCGTTAGTTTATAGTTATTCATTTCTTCCTGATAGGGAAGATGTGATCATTCTAACTTTTAAATGTATGTGTAAGAAACACAGCTTTGATGAACATTACTTTTTATTAAATAAGGGAAAAAGGAAAACAAAGGAAATTGGAAGGAAATGCAAGTTAAATAAAGTTGTTGACGTAAAATAAAAGTTTTTGGGTAGCTCTTGGTGTGTTTCTATAATGCACAATGAAATATCAAAACTCACGTTGGAAATATAGTTGTATCTGAAATTCCTAATGGTGCTTGAATTTTGCTATTCCTATAAATTTTTTTTTTCCCTTTTTGGAACTCCTTTCTACAATCTCACATGTTACAAGATCTTTACCAATTGGATTAAATGTAGCAGGAGCATTTTTCATCTATATTACTCATGGTTTAAAAAGGCGTTTGAGGCTTACGCCTTGAGGCTCGCCTCAG
>LNSY01009994.1:1479-12814 GCA_002024485.1 Artocarpus camansi
ATGACAACATATAAAAATATATAGAAACCTAGAGTGCCAACTCTTTATAAACTTAAATTCAAGCATAAAAGAGATCAAGATCACATAATTTATATGTATAGCATGATCTCAAACTAGTAAATTTATGCAAAAACTATGGCTCTAATACTAATTGTTGAAAAAATAGTATGTAGCAGAATTTTAAAATTTTTATATTAGAGTATTTTCTAAAACCTAAGTTTGACATGCTATATGCATAAATTAATTAGATCTTACTAACCTTGTAAATGTCAAAACGCTTCCATGATCAGTGAAGAGAAGTAACATTCTAGAAGAGCCTCAACCAACTGGTCTTCTTTGCTATATTCTTTATCCATGATCAGAGTAAGAGTGGGCTCACACGTATAGCTCTTCCACTAAGCAACTCTCCTTCCAACTAACTGAGAGAACTAAAAGCTAATGTTCGTGATTTGTGAACAAGAGCTCTTAGGAAGTTTTTACAATCTCACCAGTAGGGTTTTGCTTTTAATCTTTCAATTGATCTATATAATAAAGAGACTCACTTCCCTTTTATAGAGGTTGGGCCCCAGAGTCAATTCTTATCCAATAAAGCCTCAAAAATTTGAATCAGAATCAAATCAGGAACAATATCTGATAAAATTCGCATTTAAAACATGTGATTAAAAATCCCACAATTGGTAGGCTGAATTAAAAGATTAACCTATCGAACTTGTCCCATCGATAGGCCAAAGTTTAAGATTGGCCTACCAAACTTACAATTTTATCCCTGTAAATCTTTATTTCCCACCTTAGATACTTGGGATAAAGCCTCAGTTTTAATTCAAATAACCCAATAGAGAAGTTATCTGATTAAAAGAGTCATATCTAGATAATCTCGATGAAAATAAATATTCCTAATAATTCCACAAGTTTATCTTGAATTAATTAAAAATTAATCCAACCTATAAATAGACATGAATTATCCTATCCCGATAATTCAACACGTCTATCTTGAATTAATTTTACCACAAAGTTAATTCAAACGATAAACAAACATGAATTATTTGATTTTAACTGAATTCTAGCCAATCTAATAAATTTGACATAAGTCAATAATTATTGGAAAAACACGTTGTATCATTACAGGATTTTTATAAGCTAGCAAAGGGGACCTGATGGATCTATATAATTCAAGCTCTTGATAATTATGAGACCCAATATCTTAGATATATATTTCATAATTATCAACTCCAACTCTATTCCACTAAAAGATTGGAGCTGCACTCATAAACTATATAGAACTACGAAGGTCGTATAATTAAGTCTTCATGACATATTATAGTGTTTCATATCCCCATAGGATTATCCATAATTGGCTTAAGGACAAGTCCTGTCTTACCTTCCCATTTTTTTTATCTTATGTTTCATTATCTCACATTCGAAAAACTTGCCATCCAAAGGTATCATACCATTCGGTTACACCTATGTACCCAAATGGTTGAGTGCTCTAGTTTTTCAATTACAAGATAATGCATATAAGAGGATATCACTACTCCTAACGAGAAGCTATGGATTCCATATCTATGAATAATAGGTCTATGTTATCAAGAGTCATGTCTCGAACGTACCAGCATATGTGCCACTATTAATTATGGGTGTCATCCTTTGGTACTTCAAAAGACAGAAGTCAAGAGAACGGGCTCACTATTTATCTCAAGATTAAGATGCAATACAAATAATTGTCGAAAGTGAATTCATTTGTTGAGACAAAATTTTTATCCTAAATTAATTCACTTTTTGTCCTGATCCAACGCATCGTCACCTATAACAACGAGCCAATATTTCTATTCACAGAGTCCACCTCTGATGGCCAAGACAAACCATCTCCTAATAGGGATATAAACAACATAACAATCTTTACATGAATAAAGTGCTCAACTTTGTTCCCTCAATTGCAGATCTTATGTTTCAGACCGTCACCTTAAGAATTTTATCTTTCGCATAATCTATCCATCATATGCCCAATTCCTGTCTACCATACAATGACTTCGACAAGAGATAGAAGCGCATGGAGGGGGAGAGAGAGATGGAGACAAAGGGAGGAAGAGAGAGACATGAGAGAGAGTGAAACATATAAAGACGAGATAGAGTGATTTGAGGTGTTCTAAGGTTTGTTTTAGGTTAAGAACAATTAGATAAAATAATGGGCAAGATAGTAATTACATTGTTACAATTAAAAAATTAAAAAAAAAGGAGCAATTTTGAAAAGATAAAAATAAGAGGACTTTTTTAAACACTTGTGTAGTTTTCTCGTAACTTTTTACTAAAGTAGGCCCGTTTTATAGAAGCCTATAGTAGAGCTTTTGTTCTCAAAAAAATATTCTCTTATATTTTTGCCTTTACTTTTTAAAAAGAAAAGTACATGTTTGATAGTTTATTTTGTTGGCCTTTTTTAAAAAAACCAAAAAGGACAAAAAAGAAATTGAAGCCTCATAACTATAATTTTATTGGTCGTTTCTCAAAAATATATATATATATATATATATATATTATTGCTTATCTTTATTAAGGAAGTTATGCTTTTTTCCACTTTCTTTTATATCATACTAGTTGTAAGCATAGGTCATGCATGTGCGTATTCAATCCATTAAATTTTTAGATAATAGAATCTAAATTTTTTGTTAAGAAGTTAGTTTCTTTTCTAGATTTATTGCTTTCTTTAAATTTGTTTAGAAAAAATATTATACGTAGGACACATTTAAAAATTAAAAAAAAAGATTTAAGTGGGATAGAATAGACTTTATTTTATTTAGGGGTACATATTAGAATATAGTAATTTAGTGTTTTAGAAAGATAATTACAAGTTAGAACACATTTAAAAGAAAATAATTTTAACATGGCAATTAGATGAAAAAGCTATTTATAAGGGATCATAGTTGAAAACAATATAATTTTGAGGACTACAAGAAAAAATATAAGTAGTTGCATATTTGAGTGAGCTAATAGCTTCGGTAGAAAATTAATTATGAGGTACGATAAATGAGAAAATAATAGTTAAGAGAGTCCTAGAAAAAATTGAGAGAAAAATATTTAAGTAATCGCTGTAGATGTTGGATATTCAATTAAATCTAATCAAGTTAGAAAAATAGTTATTAATCTTTTCTGAGTAATTTGGGCCCACACATCACCATTGTTAGGTCTTCACAAACTTCACAAACACGATTAGCTAGCCAATTGTAACAAAATGAGGTTAATATGATTGAAATAAGGAAAAAAATGTAGAAAAATAAATATACCAAACACAAGGTTTAGAGTGATTCACCTGTAACTAGAGCTACATCCATTGTTGTTCTTCATTGTGATATGAATTGGATACAAAGTACAAATATATGGATTGTAGAATAGGAATTTGCTTAAAGTAAGGAGTTCTAGAACTATTTATATAGAGCCTCGATATGTGAGATTTTGGATGCTTTAAACAGTTCTCTGGCCTCGATTTATAGGAGTCCTCCTTGAGATTGTGGTCTTCAACTGATGGATAGAGTAGATTTGATGATGCTCGTGGTAATTAGACTTGTGTCAGTCTCCAATTGGATGTACGTTTTAGACAATAAACCCATGTTCTCCTCTGTGATTTAGTGGGAATCTCCCTGTATCCATCAAACCCAAATTCATTTCGTCGACACCAATAAACCAATACTTAGTAAATTCACAATGGTAGACATCGCACTAACAAATTCCAAGCAAACCAAATAAAGACTTTAATGATCCAAGAATCATCGAACCAAATAAGCTAACCAATCAAACAAACAGTGAAATGGCTAACCCAATAACATCAATCTGACCCAAATTGATTACTCTCGTTAGCTTGATTCGTTCTATCCACAAACTAGCCTCCCCATGTTAGGCCTTTGATCCATGATTTGTACTTGACCAAATCATATTCAAAAGTTACATATTCAAGAGAAGTTGGCAAATCCTTTAGAAAATTAATTATAAACACTATGAGAAAATGGTACGTAGTTGAGAGGACGTCAGGCAGAAAAAAGTTAAGGGGTCAAAATATAAAGAATACATTTTAAATTGGAAAAGTTTAAGTGGGAAAAAAGATGAAAGAATACATAACAAAGAAAAAAAAAAGAAAAAGGATGAAATAAGGCAAGCGGGAAAAAAAAGGACCAACATATGGATGAAAGTAGATGGAGGACAAAATGTATCTTTTATCTATTTTATATATGGAGTTGTAGGAAAAGAAATTTAAGTGTTGACACATTTGGGAAAAAATAATTTTAACACATCTAGGGGAAAAAAATACTTGTGTGGCCAACATTTGAAAAATAATATTATTTTAGATGACGACGATAAAGATATATAAGTAGTTTCACATTTGAGAGGGTTCGGCCAATCAAATATTATATTAAGTAAGAGGCGAGAAAGTAGTTCTTGAATTGGCTATGAAAAAAAAAAGATGGGGGGTCATATTTCAAAAACAATATTATTTTAGAATGCTACAAGAAAAAAACATTGAATTGATTGCACATTAGAGAGAAATTAACATATTAAATTGAAAATTAATTAGGAGATGCTATAATTGAATCATAATTGAAAGGGTGCAACAAAAAAAGTTAAATATAAAAAAAAAAGTTGAAGTGAAACTTGGACGAATAGGAGGAGCTAAAATGGGTGTTGACCCTTTATATATGTTGAAAAAATAGCAGTTAAATAAAAAATATAGGGCTACATATAAAAAATAAAATTTTATATAGGACCACAAAAAAAATTTTAAGTTGTTGTACATTTGAGAGAAGTAGGCAAATTAGATTTCAAATTAATTAGGAGATGCAATCGTAAAATAATAGTTTCAAGGACAAGATGAAATTTTTTTTTTTGCATAATGATACATTTGAAAAAATAATTTGAGTAGGAAGGAAGGAAAAGAAAACATAAAAAAAAAAGAGAGCAAAAAATAAATATAAGGAACGGCACATGGAGGATGGGGATTGAGGATTAGAATTTTGTATATGTTTGTCTTTAGAAAATTATAGCTTAGATGGCCACATGAAAAAAAATTAGCATCATTTTTAGAAACCAATATTATCTAAAAGGACTACAAAAAAAAAATCAAATAGTCTCACATTAGATAGAAAACATCTTTATGTATAGATAGAAAACATCAAATAATCTAAAAAAACATCTTTGAGCATAGATATTATTGGGAAATGCTCAAACACCTTTCTCAAGAAGCTTACCTCAGAATACCATCCACCCTTACTTAGACAAAACCTTTTTGAATGCCCAAATGATTCTCCTATTGGCCGACAAACTTTCTTGAGGTCATCCTCGGTGCCTCTTTCGACCATTAAATTTTCCTTTTTCTTTTTCAAACAACTCTAAAAAAATGTCCAATACTCCTCCCACTTCTTTGTCTCTATTTTACATGCCCTAAAGCTCACAAAAACTTAAACAACACCATAGAAATTTGGTTACACAGACCAGGCCAAATTCTCACCATTTTGAGCTTGAAAATCAAGTGTTTTGACCTCCAATAGAGCCTTAGCTTCAAGCACTACAAGGCAATATCTATATTTATGTTTCTTATGATGAAATGAAGTTATTTTCTGTTAAATATGAATATAGACATGGAAAAAGTAAGCTAGGATAGATTTGAACTTACACTAAGCTAATTAAGTTAGTTTCTTTACAAAATTCAAAATCACATGGAATTTGATTATTTTCTTTATTCTATTAATCTTAAGTGTTTATTAAGTGATTTAAATGCGTATAAATAGGTAGGAATTAGTTTAATGTTGTTTCTGAATTTATAGAAAGAAAATACAAAACTAGTTTAAGTGGAATATCAAATTTACACTATGCTTGATTCTCATATATCAGGCTGTTTTTATGAGATTATGTACTTCTTTTAATGATAATACTTAATGTTTGGAAATGTTATTTATTTATTGAAGACTTGATTTTGGCTACAATTAGGTAAAATTGTTTGACATAATATAATTTGTAGAAGCAATGAGCTGCAATGTATGTTTATTGAGATTATTGAACTTTTAATCTCCATGTTTAATCATAATTTTAGTAACAAAGAATCTTCGTTGGCCAAAAGTGTGCATTGTGACATTTTGATGCTCAGCCCATTTTGTGTTTGAATTAATGCAAAACCATTGTAATATGAACTTATAACATGATTCAATTAGTTTGTTTATTGAGGAATTAAATGGCATACAATTTTATGATTTTAGGCCTTTTAGCATATCTTATCTTTTAAGAGGACTGATCTTTCACTCAACATAAATTGGGCTCAAGGTAAGCAGAAACTTTTATTTACTACGTCACAAAAACTATGTCATGTTATGTTTGACGGTGCATTGATTGGATTGTTGTTATTTAAAAATGATATAGATTGTTGAAAATCATTCATGATTCATGACATATACATTAAAACATATAATATGATCTAGAAATAGAATGAGGCTTTTAACTAAAATGGAGTTTTGTGCTTAATTGGTGATCGGATAGGCATAGGACACAGGTGGGACTTGTAGACCCAACAAAGGGTGGTGAATACTTTGAGATTGAAAGAACAAGATAAGAAAAGCAACTAAGAATGAGACTAAATACAACAAATACGTAAGGTTTAATGAATAAGATGGAAACCATTATTATTATTACATTGACCAAATTATGTTGAATAAGTTCAAAAAACCACGATCTATCATTACCAGTTAAGTACCACACTTCAAGGGTATACAAAAGAAGAAAGAATTGTTAAAAAAAACTGATAAAAGAAAATGTTTGATTGCATTCCCATCTGATGTTCATGTTCATGCATTAGTTTATACTTATTAAGCTTTTAGCTCATTATAGTTCTTATGATACAGGTGAGAATGTATAAAGTTAAGGGTTGACCAAGTATCCAAAGCTGCCAGACAGAGATTTGTTCATATGCCATGTTATAGATTAGCTTTTGAAATGTATCTTGGAATTTTTTTTTGTTAAACTTAGTTGCTCTATTATGGTTTTTGTGAACAAACACATGTTACTAAGTCTGGATGTGATAGTATGTTTTTTGTTCATATTACTAAGTTTAAAATATTGTATATGTTGTAAAGAAGAAAACGAATGAAATAACAGTTTCAAACCTTTTTTTGTAATGTAATGAATATTTTAAGTACACTATAATATTTATAATGTAATTGAAAGGTTAATACTCTTTATCCTAGCTAAATAAGCTTCATACAAGCTCATTTGTTAGATTGAGGGATATTACATAATTAGTCTTCCATAGTTGTTTGATTAGAAGTTAAGGGCGCTTGAATTATATGTATGAGTTTGTATTTGTTAAATATTTGATTTTGTAAACTAAGTTTTCTTGCTGGTGGTTGATTAGCCAAGTGCCTTAGGTGTTATGTCTGGCTAACTAAGGTGAAAGAAGCAATTCCAATAAGTAGCTTTTAAAGAAAAATTTGGATGTACTTCCTAGGATATTTCTCTAAGTGTTGTTAATTATTTTAAACTTTTCCATAATTATTAAATTTAACTATAAAAGCAACATTTCCTATGGCATCTGTAAGGGGGTGCTACAACAATAAACAGTCATAATATCATGGTTCCACCTAAGTGAAAAAAATAAGATTACAAATGATCAACCAAAACATTTATCAATTATTCATCTTGTATCTTCTCACTGTATCCTTCATGTAGCATCCGTCTCCAATTTTCAATCTAATATTTAGATCAAAAATTTATTTTCTAGTTATCATAAAATTTCATGTTTCTCAAAATTGTCTCAAATCATAAAATAAAAAGCTGTACCTAAAAAACGCACTGTTTAAAAAATGGTTCTACCCAAAACTAGCTTGCTGGTTTTTGACCAGCGACCTACCGGTTCCATACAGAGCCTGTGGTTTTTCGTGGTTTTCCTAGCGTTCAGCCTACCAATGCAAGGTAACTAACCTACCGACCAACACTAAATAAGCATTCTTGAATCTTTTGCAAAAACAATTTTTATGTAGTTTTTCAATTTATTTTTAAACAATTCAAAAACATAAGAATTTATAAACATAGAAGAACAAATAGAACTATAAAAATCTCCATCTTTTAGATCTGTCTTCATTTCGAATAATTATTTTAATATAAATTTTACAAATCAAAACTACAATAATAAATTCTAGACAGTGATGATAGATAGCCCTTTGATTGCATGAAAAACTTATATACATATTCTAACATTTAAGAAACCATAACCGGCAAAATTAATTAATTATTATAATAATTAAAATAGAATTTTAATCAATAAGATTAATTCATAAACATTCACCATATAATCTCTTGACAACATATAATTATATAGAAACTTTAAAATGCCAACTTACCGAAAATATAATTCAAGTATGAGAGAGATTAAAATCATATAATTTATGTACATAGCATTATCACAAACATGTAAAATCACGATAAAATCATGACTTTGATACCAATTGTTGGAAAAATGATATACACTATAATTTTAAAAAATTTGAAATGAAGTCTTTTTTGCAAATAACATGTTTTACATGCTATGTATAAATTAATAAAAGAACTTACATGCCTGTTTGAATTAGAACCGCACTTCTAATAAGAAAAACTTCTACAAAACTACTACTAAGAATCTCATTTAGAAAAGCTTCAACCAACTAGTATCCTTTGCTCTTCCCTTTCCCACAACCAGAGTATGAGTGGGTATACATTGTTCAATTCTCCTACTTGACAACATCTCCTTCCATTCACACAAGAGAAAACCAAAAGCTAAGGTTCAAGATGTTGAACAATAGCCCTCTAGGAGTTTCAGAGTTTCTCTCATTAGAATTCTCTCTCTTAATTTCTCTGGTGATCTTAAATTACAATAGGAACAAGTATCCTATTTATAATAGGTGGTTGGGTGTCAATTCCACTTATATAAGGCTTCCAAATTTGAAAATGAGTCAAAATCCACTATAAAACGCGTGAAAATGTGTAACAGGATCATGCTCAATCATCATGCTTAATCTAGCCAACGGTATGCTGATCCAGACCATTGGCATGCCAGCAGTACCCATTTGGATAACAATTTATGCTCCATCAACCTATAGAACTTGGGCATCGGCCTACCGAACTATGGCATTGACCTACCAAACTCACGGACAGGCTTGCCACTTGATGTTGATATGAAAATCTCAAAACATCTTATTTTACACAGGAATCTTTGATAGATTCTCAGTTTAAATTCAAGTAACTCATTATAGAAGTATCTAAGTAAAATAGTCATATACAGTTAATTCCATTGCAAATAAAATCCATCCAAATAATTCAACATTTTTATCCTAAATTAATTCACAAAATTAATCTAACCAATAAACTAACATGAACATATATAGATCAAGCTCCTATAATTATAAAATGACATATCCCAAATACATATATTTTATAATTATCAAATCTAATGCTACTCCACTAAAAGCTTAGTGTTATGCTCTCTAACTATATAAAATTACAAAGTTCCAATAAGCTAATCATCCATGACATATTATAATGTGTAACATCCCCATAGGATATTCATAATCGACTTAAAGATAATTTTCATTTTATATTCTTTATTATTTTTATTGTATGTTCTATTATCTCACCATTAGAATACTTACTGTTTATAAATAGTATTCCATTCAATTACACCTATGTATCCTAATGGTTGAGCACTCCAGTTTTTCAATTGCAAGATAATGCCTATACGAAAATATCATTAAGTCTACAAAAGTGTTATGGATTCCATATCTATCAACAATGGGTCTATATCAATTAAGAGTCATGTCTCCAATATATTAGTGTATATACCATTGTTAAATCAAGATGTAACCCTTGGGTACATCAAAAGACATAAGTCAAGAATACGGATCCATTGTTCATTTTAGGATTAAGAAATAACTTATATCATTGTCAAAAGTAAATTGATTTAAGCAAATAGAATTATTAATTAAATCAATTCAACTTTTTTGTCCCGATCCAATATATTGTCGTTTGTGACAATATACTAATTTTTCTACTTGTAAAGTCCTATTCCAATGACCAACACAAGTTATCTCTTGTTAGGTATGTAGACAATATAACAATTTAAACTTAAATAAAATGCCCAATTTATTCCTTCGATTGTGGATCTTATGATTTAGACTATCAGCTTTAAGATTATGTCTTTCGCATAATATGTCAATCATATGCCCGATTTTAATGGTTGAGACTGACAGTCTCAGACTTTTGTTTGGTTATCATATATTTAACAAAAATGAACATATAGAGGATCAAAGTTGTCTTTTATGTTTATTATTGTGAAATCGTGGTTCCTTAGAATTATCTATTGTTGCATTTTTATCACAATATATCAATATTGGCTTATCCACACCAAGAACTACCTCAAGATCTCTAAGGAACTTGTAGAGCCACACAGCTTCTTTCGAAGATTCATTGGCTGCCACATACTCACCCTCCATCATTGAATCAGAAGTTCAATCTTCCTTAACACTTCTCCAAACAATGGCACCTCCACCTAGAGTAAACACTAAACCTAAAGTCGATCTTCTTTAATCCTGATAGGATTAAAAATTTGAATTAGGGTATACTAGAAGTTTTAGATCGTCACCAAAATATACTAGCATATAACCTCTAAACCTTCTCAGGTGCTTAAAATATGCTTGACTTGATCTAATGGTTTGTTCCAAGTTCTGATTGAAATTGACTTACTACCCACGCCGAAGCATAAGGTACCTTCTTCATGTATTCTTCTTTATCATCAAACTTTGGTGAGTCTTTCTTAGAAAGAGTAATTCTAGACCTAGACGGTTGCCTGCCTTTTTAGAATTCTACATTAAATACTTCTCAAGAATTTTATCGATGTAGGTACGTAGCTTGGGATAAAGCTATTATTTTGTTGTTCCTATCTCAAAAGATCTAGATACCTATAACATAATTAGCTTTACCAAAGTTCTTCATGTCAAACTACTTAGTCAACCGTAATTTGACTGATGATAATACCCCAATAACATTGCTAATAAGCAGAATGTCATCTACATAGAAGAGTAAAAAAACCATCTTCTCATCCTTAATGTGTTTATAAACATATGGTTTGTCTATGTTTTGTTCAAACTTGTAAGTCTTGATCACTTGATCAAATCGTATGTTCTAAGAACGAGAAGCTTGCTTAAGTCTATAAATAGATTTTAGCAACTTACAAACCTTACCTTCTTAACCCTTAGCTTTAAACTTGTTGGCTATACTCTATATATTGTCTCATCAAAATAGCCATTTAGAAAGGCTGTCTTGACATCCATTTGTCGAA
>LNSY01010175.1:1997-12566 GCA_002024485.1 Artocarpus camansi
GAGATTTGGTGAAATTGTCAAAAGGAAAGAAACCGGTCAGGTGTAAATGGGTCTTTACAGTGAAATATAAGTCCGATGGTTCATTAGAAAGATATAAGGCGAGATTGGTTGTCAAAGGTTATACTCAAACTTATGGCATAGACTATCTTGAGACATTTGCTCCTGTTGCAAAAATGAATACGTTGAGAGTGCTACTATCATTGGCAGCCAACTTTGAATGGAAATTGCAACAATTTGATGTTAAGAATGCGTTCTTACATGGTGATCTTGAAGAAGAAATTTATATGGAACTTCCCCCTAGATTTAGTTCTACAAATGAGGAACAAATGGTATGTAGATTGAAGAAGGCATTGTACGAACTCAAACAATCTCTGAGAGCTTGGTTTGGAAGGTTTACCAAAGTCATGCTAAACCTTAGATTTAGATAGAGCCAAGGTGATTATACCTTGTTCGTGAGACATTCAACTTTAAGGAAAGTTATAGCATTGCTAGTTTATGTGGATGACATAATAGTTACGAGAGATGATGTGGAAGGAATTGAAAAGCTAAAGGGATGTCTGGTGAAAAAATTCGAGATCAAGGAACTTGGTAGACTGAAATATTTTCTTGGCATAAAAGTAGCTCACTCTCAGCAAGGGATCTTCATATCTCAGCAGAAATATGTGGTTGATCTTAGGCTAACCTTAGGCTACCCAAACTAATTCCTTGAAATCAGAGAATACAACTTTTCCTAAAATAAACGTATTTTCCCACACTCCCCCTCAAGTTGATGAATAAATATTATCTATTCCAAGCTTGTTAACTAAATTCTGGAAAACTGAACTGGATAGTCCCTTTGTGAATATATCTGCCAACTGATCCTTTGTGTGGACAAATGCAGTGCAAATAAGCCCATAATCAAGTTTCTCTTTTATAAAATGCCTGTCAACTTCTATATGCTTTGCATGATTATATTGGACCGAATTATTGGCAATGTTGATAGCCGACTTATTATCACAATACAATCTCATTGGACCTTCCTACTTAATCTTCAAATCTTCTAAAATTATCTTCAGCCATAAGAACTCATAAATCCCCAATGCCATTGATATGAATTCTGCTTCTGCACTCGATCTTGGAACCACATTTTGTTTCTTACTTCTCCATGTGACAAGATTTACACCTAAGAATGTATAATAACCTGAAGTTGATCTTCTATCATCCACAAACCCTACATAGTTTGCATCTGTATAGGCTTCAAGATTCAATCCTTCTCGTCATCTGAACAAAATTTCCTTGCCAGGTGACCCCTTTAGGCACTGTAGGATCTTGTTCATAGCCCTGAGATGAGTTTTTTTGGAATTATGCATGAATTGGCTCACTACACTTACAGCATATGCTATGTCTGGTCTAGTGTGTGATAAATAAATCAATTCCCAACAAGCCTATGATAATTACCTTTGTCAACTGTAGCATCTCCTTGGCCATCACCCAATTTATGATTAGATTCTATAGACGTGTCTACTGACTTATATCCTAATTTACTTGCATCCTTAAGAAGTTATGTGGGGCATAATTCTAACATTTTCTTTGTAAGCGTTTAAGGAATCTGCCAATATGCTCAATCTATTCAATCTAATCTAATCCGATGAAATTCAATTGGAATATAAAAAATATAGATTGGCTTTGGGTTGGGGATTTCCCAATCTAATAAGTACGGATTCAATCACGGATTGAATATCTACTAATCCGTATAATACGTGAATTCAAACTATGTATATGCATACAAGTACACATTTTTTTAAGAATATATGCCTACGACACTTTATTGAAAGTTTGTACCCTTAAAATGTTAAAAAAACAAAAACAAAAAAAAACAAAAAAAATTAGTGCAATTACAAAACCCAACATCATTTACTCATTATATTTACTCTTGTGTGAAGTTTATTTGAATAAGTTTGTTTGCTATAATGTTTTGTAATTATACTATTTAATTTATCATCAAAGATTTGCGTTTGATTGTGTTGTTATTTTTTGGGTTTTATTGAATTATGCTATTTTATATTATGTAATTTTGTTTCTATTTTTTTTAATAAATTTAAAGGCTCAATCAATGAATCCGAGATATTTAATCCGTAAAATCGGTTGTTTTCAAATTAGATTGAGGTCCGATCCATGAACATCCCTACTTTATACCAACTCATTTATCTAAATTCAAAAATTTTTTTCATGGTTTTCACCTTAAGGTAGAGCCACAACCAAGTTTCCCCGACTTGTTCTAATAGTAAATATTATACATTTTTATTGACCACGAATTTGCCCTTTAAATTACACTTCCTACTTCCTACTTCCTAGATGCTATTCTTAGGAGCAAAACTTGGGTGGTATTTGCTACTCACCCTTTGTTTTCATGTTAGTAAATTGGAATGAGTTACGTTTGGCATATTGATTATATTAATTGTTTTAGCAAAAAAGAAAAAGAAAAAAGATTAGAATAATTGTTTGTTTTTTTGGAGCGTGTGGTGGTTAAAACAAAAGAAGATTATTCAATCAATCTTAGTGTTATAATATTATAATAAAATAATAGTAAACTAAAGGCCCAACTGATATAGTATGAAGAAGATATCAAAAATTTTATTGATAGTCTCATTTCTTCCTTCTACTCTTCTCACTACCTCTTAACCTTATTGTACATCTATTGCCTTATACACTGTCTATTTATGGACATTTCATCTATACATTGAGCTCACCAAAGAATCTTTGTTAATTTCTACAAGTTTCTCAATGTTTAGTAGTATATGCAAAAATATTTAACTAATCAATATATTGACCCTTTATGAATTATTAATTCTTCATACTTGACCCTTCAAGAATTTTAAATGTTGTTTTGGATTTTGTGATGACATCCACAATCAAGCTATGTTTCTTAACACTCTCCCTTGGATATCTATCACATATGAATTTGCCTTGTTAAAACCTTACTAGGAAAAAATCTTGTGGCAAAAAATCCTAATGAAGGAAAAAGAGTATAATATTCTTGTTGTGTTATGTTTTGAAAACTACCTCAGTAAAACCTTGCTAAGAAAATCCAATAGGACAAAACCGTGGTTAAGGAAAAAAGAGTACAGTGCATAATTGTCTCTCTCTCAAGCAAAGATAAGTAGTGTTGCTATATGACATTGATTAAAGATCTTTAAGTCGACGCATTCCAATGTTGTGCACCAACTTTTCAAATGTCACGGTAGGAAATGATTTGGTAAATAGATCTACTAGGTTGTCTTTTGAACGAATTTGTTGAACATCCATGTCACTTTTATTTTGAATTCATAAGTAAAAAAGAACTTTGGGGACATGTGTTTAGTCCTGTCACCCTTAATAGAGCATTCCTTGACTTGAGCAATACATGATACATTATCTTCATTTAATACTGTTGGGCTTTCTTGATTTGATGATAATTTGCATGTTTCTCGAATATGTTGAACCATAGATTTCAACCATACACATTCTCAACTTGCTTCATGAAGTGCAAGTATTTCAGTGTAGTTTGAAGAAGTTGCAGCAATAGTTTGTTTTATGGAGCACCATGATATTGTTGTATTGTTGCATGTAAATACATAACTAGTTTGGAATTGAGCTTTATATGGATCAGATAAATACGCTGCATCTACAAAACCAGCCAAGTGTGATTTTGAACTTTTTAAATAAAATAGACCCATATCAATTGTTTCAGGAAAATAATAAAATATGCTTTTGATTCCTTTCCAATGTATTTGGATTGGTGCAGAGTTGTGTCTAGCCAATAAATTAACAGAAAACTCAATATCAAGACGCGTACAATTAGCAAGATACATAAGAACACCAATAGCACTTAAATATGGAACTTTATGACCAAGAATTTCTTTGTCATCTTCTTTGGGATGAAAAGGATCCTTTTTCATATCAAGTGATCTCACAATTATTGGGGTACTCAATCTCATATAAAAATGATTTAGAACCTTTTTTGTATAGGCATCTACAAGCCAAGACCAAACTTTGTTTTTCCTAGATCCTTTATCTCAAATTCTTTCTTTAAATATGTAATTGTCTCCTTAAGCTCTCTAGGAGTCCCCATAGTATTTAAATCATCAACATACACTGCAATGATAGCGAATCCAAACTCTAATCTCTTCATAAAAATATATGGACAAATTGGATTATTAACATATCCTTCCTTCAAGAGATACTCACTAAGGTGATTGTACCATATACACCCAAATTGTTTTAATCCATACAAAGATTTTTGTAATTTAATTGACCACATATCCTAGGGTATAGAATTATATGCTTCGGACATTTAGAATTCTTTAGGGATTTTCATATAAATATCAATGTCTAGTGACTCATATAAGTATGTGGTTACCATATTCATTAGATACATGTCAAGTCCTTCAAAGATTGTAAGGCTAATCAAATATCAAAAAGTACTTACATCCACCATAAGAGAATATGTCTTCTAATAATCAATTCCTAGTCTTTATCAGAAACCTTGTGCAATAAGTCGTGCATTATAACTCACAATCTTATTTTTCATATTACATTTATGCACAAAAACCCATTTGTATCCAAGTGCTTTAACATCTTCATGCACGTGGACAGGTCCAAATACTTCTCGTTTTGCAAGAGAGTAATTTTGCCTACATTGCATCTTTCCCTTTTAGCCAATCCTTTCTACATCGACATTCTTCTTTAGATTTTGGTTCAAGATCTTCTCTTTCTTTTAATATATCAACGCTATCAAAAATGCAAATATATTGTCGACAATAAATTTATCACAGTGTTATTGTTTTTCTGTGTTGACATAATTTATTAAGATCTCAAAATTTTCTATATTGTCAAATACTTAGACAACTTTTGGGATCTTTTCTTCATATATATTATCAATCACTTGATTTCTTCAGAAGCATTAGTTTGTTTAGCTTTTCCCTTCATTTTTCAAGGGATTTTATCTTTAGAACCAATTGGTCTATCATGCTTCAGGTATGCCTTAGACTCATTTCAACATGTTTGACAGAGATATCAATTCATGCCGGAACATTAGTAGCTGGTATATGTGGCTTAGTTACTTTCTTTCATTAAATGCATCTGGAAAATGAGTTGTAGTATCTTGTAAATGAATAATTCTTTGAACTTCTAGTTCATATTAATTGGTGGGAGGATCAAAATGAGATAATAAAGATGCATTCCATGAAATTTTATTTTGTCTTTCTGGCTATTTGTTTCTCCCCCTAACATTGGGAAAACTGTTTCATTAAATTGACAATTAGCAAATCATGCCGTAAAACTATCACCAGTCAAAGGTTCAAGACGTTTGATAATAGAGGGGGATTCAAACCTAACAAATTCCCAAACTTCATTGAGAGCCTATCTTGGCGCGTTGTGATAGAGCAATTAGAACACATACTACATAACTGGAAAGTTGTGGATAGGAAATATTTTGTTCTTGACAAAAACAAGTTGTAATAGAAGTATCTTTGATTACCTTTTTGTCTAATGACAATGAGTGCTGTAGTATGTAATATAGCATGGCCCCAAGCAGAAATGGACAATTTTGTTCTCATCAATAATGATCTAACAATTAACTGAAGACGTTTAATAAATGTTTTTGTTAAGCTATTCTATGTGTATACATGCACAATAGGATGCTCAACATTAATCCTAATTGATATAGAATAATTATTTTTGCTTAGGATGTGAATTAACTAGTGGTGTGTTCTAGGGGAACATCAAATTAATATTGGGTTGTGGACCCGTAAACATGAAAAACGTAGTGGAATAGAGTTTTAAAATTTCATAGACTTTCAGGATCCTTCTCAGAATAAACACAAACTTACAAGTTTGACAATAGCTCTGGATGATCAAGCGTTCTAAAATCTTTAGATCTTTTTTGCAATTCTCCTCCTTCTAGATCAATTAGTGTGTGGGTATCGGTGAAATTGCTTGGATTATCTCTACAATATCTCCTTCCAACCTTTCTTTTCGGCAAGGATTTTTAAACTCTAATGAGGAGAGCCAAAGAAACACTTGATGAAAGCTAAATAAAAGTCTCTTGAAGATAGAACCACCAAGGCCTATTTATAGATGCACCCGTTGGAGCAAAATCTTCCAAAAATTTTGTAGAGAATCACGGCTACCAAAGGCGGTTGGGCATGATCTTCATCCTTCCACGTGTCAGAACCACCTCCAATTGTGTGATCTTGTATTCATTTAGAATCTATCCGACATTCAATTTTGGTTCAAATTGAAATATTTTTATTTTAACTTTTAAAATAAATATCTTCTATAATTTTCTCAATTATTTAAATTATCTCATAATTTAAATAATTACCTATAGAATTTATTTCAACTCTTGAAAAATATTTTTTTCTGCTACAAAATAACAAATAGATTACATGAAGATCATGTAAGATATTTGTCTCCTAAAATCATGAATGTGGTGCTACCTGGACTCCCAAAGTTTTCGTGTGTGGTGGATTGCTGGGTAAAATTACAATTTTGTCCCTATTGACAAAATTAATCGAAGAAAATTTTCATTAATCCATCTTAAAGAATGTTGTAGAGCTAACAAGGGAACTCAATAGACATATATCATTTAAGCTCCAATGATTATTTATAATTTAGTTATCTCATAATTAAATTAATAATAAATTTTAACTCCAATTTGCACTAGTATCGAAAATCAAGGTTGTACTCTTAAATTATATGTAGACTTGTATGGAACCTTAAACATCAAATGTTAGCAATAAGATTGTCCATAATATAATCATTTGCGGTGTGATAATATCCTCCACAATATTATTCATAATTAAAGCTAAGTTAATAGTTTTCCATGCAACTTATCTGATTACTTCTTTGTCTATAAGTTCCGTTAATTTTCTAATGGATAACTTTTTCTGAACAAATCATAAACGAAGATTTTGAATAATAATTAATATCCCATATCAAATAGTGAGATCTCTACATCCAAGTTCCCGAATTAATATTGATGGAAATATTATCTTAACATCCTATTTTTTAGAAGATGTGGATTCTAAATCTATGAGTAATATTTTCGACTAACTATATTAATATGTCTCCAATGTATCGAGGTATAGATCATGAATGTTATAGATCTTACTCATTGGCAATCAAAAAATATAGTAAATAGATATAAATCTACAATCACCTTAGGATTACGGTAAGATCCATAAAATGATTATCAATAATAGAATTCTAATTTCTCAATACGGAATTACACACGAAATTAAATTCTATCTTGGTCTAGGTATAATATGTTCTAAACACACTAATATCTCTATCCAATAATCATTACTACTATAATTTGGATAAGATTATTCCATCAAATTAAGAACAAAGAACATCACAATCTAAAGCAAGATAAAGTGCCTAGATTTATCTATTGATTGTAAACCAAAGTTTATACTAAGTATACATAATCATATTATCTATATTATAAACTATTTATATACATGATTGTGGACTTGTATAAGTATTGAAATCTTTATGATATTCGCATACATAAATCATTCAAAACATCATGGAATAATATTTATTAATAATGCAACACTTAGTTTTTTCCCCTTTATTTCCCGACTATATATTTTTTTTTGTTAGTTTTCCTCTCTTGAATTTTTTTTTGCCAGTGCAAAGAATCAATTGCCTGTCGATAGTTTGATGCTTTAATAGTTCATCAATTTCAAGGTTGTCTATTTACATGCTGTTGCCTGAGTAATAATTTTCAAATCAAGATATTTATCTTACTTTCTGTTTTTTTGTTAATTTAAAAACTATATTTTTAGTTTTTTTATTTCATGAAATGAATATTTTTAAATTAGATTATAGTTAATTTTAACCTTTAAAAAAAGGAAAAAAAATTAAAACCTTAAATAATAAAAAAACACAAAACACCCATTTTGTGGTATTTTATAATATTTGAAGTAAAAAGTATTGTATGAATTTTTTTAAGTTCTTAAAGTCTCTTGGTTTTCAATTTGAGGGTATTTTGGGTTATTTTTCAGGTCAAACTAAAGATTGATCAAGAAAATATATAAATTTATATATTAAATCAATCTAAAATACATATTCAATGATATCAAAAACCAAACGGCTAATATTTAAATAACCCTAAAATACAATGCCTAAAAAAGTAAATAACCTTTTCAAATTTAAGTCAACAAATCACCTTCGAAACGCAGACCTTCATTTCATTTGATTTCCTTAGAGAAAAGACCTCACAGAACTTGCCTTCTAAACGTGCTTCTTCGGAAAACCTTTCCGTATAAGGTTCGAAATGGTAGATGCGTATGTTGCCCGAGGCCAGCCCACTGATTCAGATTTCAGACAGCTTTCTTCAACTGCGTTACCTCTCCTTCAAATAGGGTTCTTCTTCTTTTCTCAAACGTTCTTCCCAACCCTACCCTCACCCATTTCCGGCAAAAATCACATGCAACACACTAAAATTTCTAGCTTCTTTAACAAGCGGCTAGCTCCACTCTATGCAGCGCACAACTCAACGCTCAAATACCACTTTATACATTTTAAAAGCACACTATTAAGCACTATGAGTAGTGCGTGAGGCTTGCAGACTATTGTAGCGTTTCCCTTCAAACAAAAGTACAAAAACACAGGAAAGTTTTGGAGGCACACAAAGCAAACGTTGGTGTTTTCACTTGAAACAGTGGAAACCGTACTAGTCATGGAAAAAGATTGCTTTAACTGATGAGATGCAATAAAACCAAAACAGTAAGGAAGGCTCCTATAGCATATAAACTTGAAACAGTGGAAACCGTACTAGTCATGGAAAAAGATTGCTTTAACTGATGAGATGCAATAAAACCGAAACAGTAAGGAAGGCTCCTATAGCATATAACATTGAATATTTGGAAATACCCATCATATATAACTATGTAAAGTTGGCTAGTTAGTTCAGTTGGTAAAAATTTTTAATACGAATGGAGCCCAAAGGACAAACTACACGCATCTTTGATATATTCCCATGGGTATAATAAATCAAAACAAACCAGAGAATCTAATACATACTACCAAGCGAGTGAAATACATAAAACATACTAAAATTATAATACAAACAAAGCGGCTTATCCTTTGTAGCAAATTGTTTGGGATACATGTCAATTTTTTTCTACCAAAAAACAAAAAAAATGACATGTATCCCGGACGATAGTTCAAGTCAAACAAACCCACAATACATTTTAGCTTTGGAGAATTCAATTCGACTATGATCAAATAAATGAATTATTGCAATGGGAAAGAAAGAAAATACGCCATAGAGGTTAAACAAGAAAAGAATTCTATCAAAGTTACATTGAAACACAATGTTTAAAAGAACTGCAACAATATTCTATTAAGTCAATAGCAAGTTTGATCAGCTTACACAGAAACAAAAATAAAGCACATCATGGAATGATTATTATAAAGTTCGAAATAAGTGCTGACACTATCAAACTGGCAATTACAAATTTGTTTCTATTATTCCCTATTTCAGTCAAGCTTTGCAATCATCTCCGAGATCTAGGTTGCCCAGACAGAAATCAGATTATTTCAGACTTGAATGAGAGAAAGAAGAAAACAAAATAAACAAAGCAAAACATCTTAATGCACAATCCCACCTAATCAAAAACCCACTTCTACCTCTAGAGGAACTTGGCAGATTGGAGTTATTTATTTCATTGCCAAAACCACCCCAGGTTTGCATTCATCTCTGAGGGGGCTCCACCGTCCGAACATTTGCACCCGTCATTCCTTCGAGCCGGTCTTTGGTGATCTCCACGAAGTGACCCACAATTTCATGGAACTGCTTGAGTCCTGACAGTGGAAGAATGATGGAGGACCGATCAGAACCTGCAACCTACAATTTCAACAGCGTTTTTTTATTCAGTGAAAAACAAAAATAGCTCTTTAAACCATTTAAAATCTAAGGAACATCAGAAATCTAAAAAAACAAAGACAGATGATCTTGTATTGCATTCCAAATTTCCTAGGAATTTTTCCTCTTGGTCTTACCTCAGATATCCTTAGAAAATGTCCCCTGTTGTTGCTCCCCAGGTCAAAAAAGAATCTCTTCTGATCAGCTCTGATCACCTTCGAGACTCCCATGTTACCAATTTCATCTTGCGCAGGCAACTCCACAGATCTATCTATATTCAGTTCAGAAGTCGTGGCAGGTTGACTACTGTGACCAGATATGAAGCCAGCACCAACATCATCTGAAAGCCCAACAAGACGTTCTGAAGATTCAGAACTTTGCTGTTTTGGAATGCAATACCAGGTGAAGATGAGAAAGAACCAGTGACGGTCTTTTAGCAGAGAAAAGCATGTTAATTAGAAAGTAGATACCAAAGAGCTAAAGCATAAGAAAGAACACCTGATTAGGTAACATGAAAAGCCTTGATGCTTCATTGATCTCAGCTAAAATGTTCCTAAATGCTGCCCACCCTTCATCCCGGGTACTGCCAGCAGGAACAATTATTGTACTGCGGTTTCTACTAACAGAAGCTTCAGAAACCTGCAAAAACAAGTCATTTTGAGCAATATTGG
>LNSY01010240.1:0-10046 GCA_002024485.1 Artocarpus camansi
AAAAAAAAAAAAAAAAAAAAAACACACTTGGAGCACTGGCGGTGCTAAGTGCTACAACTGATAGAAGGTGAACCCTTCATGGGGCTTGTATTCTATTAGCATGTGGTGCTTAGTTGCACCTCTGCCCCATAGCACTGTTCGTATAGAAGTAATTAATCTCGGTGATGGGCCCTCTTCCTTTATGGGGGCCCACCCTTCTCTCTTGTGGAGCTAGAGGCTCAATAAACACCTATGCATTTTATGGATCTTAATGCTTCCTATGATTGAACCTTGTTTAATGCTAAGGAGCACTAGTGGTATTGACAGGGAAATGTTTCAAAGATGAAAGTACCAAACCACAAAACTTTTGGGAAGGCAAAAGATGTGCCAGAAAATCACTAAAGTTGTGGCTGTTAATCAATTGGCCTTTTTTTTAAACAAGAAACTGAATTTATTGAACTGAATGAGATGTACAAAGAAGAGAGGATGAGGTTTCCTTACAAATCAAAATAGGGAGATTGCAAAAAAGGAGCCCAAATCCTAACCAAATTTGAAAAAAATGGGACTACCAAACTCTTTATCCCTGTAGACCTGCAAAAAAATCCAAAATTTAATCCTATCCCATAAGACAAAACTTTCTTCCTCAATCTCGTTAAAAATTGTATTATTTCTTTCTAATCAAATTCCCGAAAAAAAAGCTAATGAAGTGTTCCTCCAAAGGATTCTTCCTCTGGGAGAGAAAGAAGTTGGAAAAAGTATGTGAAGAATAGCCTTGCAAACCCTGGGAAGTACCTACACAAAATCAAACTCTTTTAAAAATTTAAACCAAATTTGCGAAGAGAAAGGGCAATGGAGAAACAGATGATTCGTTGTTTCTTCACTGCACTTGCATAAAACACACCATCCTGGAGAAATTGTAAGAAAAGGATTCCTGAGCTGCATTAAGTTGTGAGTATTCAGTTTTTTCAGAGCAAATAGCTAACAAAAAACTTGAACTTTAGTAGGAACCCTGGGTTTCCAAATAACCAACCAATTGGCCTTTTTAACACACACAAGCAATTGAATCATATTCTTGAAATAATAGCGTGCGAAAACTGTAAATAAATTATTTACCCAGTTTCAATGCTCTTCTTGAAAGCTTCCTTGTGGTTGTCTCTCTTATAGGTTAAATTTGCTTTTACTTTCAACTCTGTATCATAGGAAATTACAAAACATTTCAAGTCTTAGATTGATTTTTGGTTTTCTGATCATTTCTAAGGATAAAACTATTTTATCTTTCCATCTTGCAGCCATTCTTGATGTAATTCTAAGTTGGAAAGCAAGGAAGACCATGTCATTTCATGTCCAGCTTAGATACATTTTAAAGGTTATCACAGCAGCAGCTTGGGTGATCATTCTACCGGTGACTTATGCATATGGTTTGGAAAACCCTTCGGGGCTTGCACAGACTATGAAAAATTGGCTTGGCAATGGTTCAGGCTCATCTTCTGTGTTCATTATGGCTGTTGTCATTTACCTGGCTCCAAACATGCTATCAGTACTATTGTTTCTTTTCCCATGGTTTCGCCGGTATCTCGAAAGGTCAAACTCAAGGATTTTGAACCTCGTGATGTGGTGGTCTCAGGTACGAAGTAAAAGATTTTGTAAGATTGATGTTGCTTTGCAGTGATAACAGATGATTTTAGATGTTATGTTAAAATACAAATTAACCTCGTAGCAGCTTACATTTGTGTGAGTTTCTAACTTAATATGATATTAAAGCAACTGTTATCACGTGTTAGGTCCCTTTACATGTTTTGGGATTTGTAAGTAAATGTTCATGTCTTGAACCTATTTAATTTATATTTTCCAATATGTTTGTCCCAACTTTTAACGCCTTAAACTTTTGGGACGATTGCTAGACTAAAATGCTGCCATTCCTGAAAGTGGGTTTTATTTATTTATTTATTTATTTATTTGTTTCACTTTCATGTTATACTCTTTTTTGGTCAATATGTCTATAGTCTGATCCTTTCCTTTTCCTTTTCTGTTATTTTGCAGCCTCGGCTCTACGTTGGAAGGGGAATGCACGAGAGCTTGTTTTCCCTTTTTAAGTAAACATATAACTTTAGTTTTTACTTTATTTTTGCTCCTGAGATGATTTGAACTAGAAATTCTTCGGTGTTTCTGATATAAAACTGCTTTGGTTTTCAAGGTACACAATGTTTTGGGTTCTGTTGCTTATATCAAAATTAGCATTCAGTTACTATGTTGAGGTAAATCTCTGGTCCGTCCTAGAGTGTTAAAAACCTTTCTGTTCCATAGATAGCTTTCTATACCTATTAGTAAGAAGGGACTGTGACCATTTCATCATGTTTTGGCTTAATTTAGTTTCCTAGTCTCCTAGATTGCTATACTTTGGCTTTATCGTTTTGTATTTTTATCAGCAATAATTGCTTTTATGATGTTTAGCTCTATGTATGATATCATCATCAGCTATGAAATGGAGGGGAAAAACATGTATTAAAAGGGAACCTGGTGAAACGGGATGGAAAATTTATGTATGCATGAAAATAAATTATAATTGTAATTGCATTTATGTAGGAACATACAAAGCAATATACTTTTTTAATGTTGGTTAGATCAAATAAGTTTTGAGTCTTTGGGAAAGGTAATGGTATGGAAATCTTGCTTTTTTGCAGATTAAACCTCTTGTAGGTCCAACAAAATCTGTTATGGATGTTCACATCAGCACCTATCAATGGCATGAGTTCTTCCCCAATGGTAAGGACATGAGTTTAATATATTACAATAATAATTTTCCCATTACAGTTAAATTATATAACTCATCATTTATGCTTTGCAGCCAAGAGTAACATTGGTGTGGTGATTGCGCTTTGGTCTCCTATTGTCCTTGTATGTCTCTTTACACCCTCACGTAACACTTTTTAGTCATTTTTTTTTTACCTCTTTTCAACTTAGTTGAGATTTTAACATTGACTATTCTTGTAGGTCTACTTTATGGACACTCAAATTTGGTATGCTATTTTCTCGACAATATTCGGAGGCATATATGGTGCATTTAGGCGTCTTGGTGAGGTTGGTGAAATTTGTTCTTCTTGTTCTAAAAACTTTAATATTTATAGTTCTTGTTAAATCAGAAGCATAAATTGTTACTTGTCTTTGTTGTTAGATTCGGACTCTGGTAATGTTAAGGTCTCGATTTCAATCGATTCCCGGTGCTTTTAATGCTTGCTTGATTCCAAAGGATACGAATGAACCGGTCAAAAAGAAGAGGCTAAAGGATGCTTTCATTCGCAAATATGATGAGGTTCTGCTGCTGTTTTTGTCACTGCAATACGTACATTTCAGGATCTTAACCTTTTAAAAGCCCTTGTTTTAAGTCCTAAACAAGTTTGTGATCGTGTCAGGTCCTATCTAAGAGAGAGAAGGCAGCAAAGTTTGCTCAGTTGTGGAATGAAATAATCACTAGTTTCAGAGAGGAAGATCTAATAAATAATAGGTAAAATGAAACAAAGATATGACCATCTTCCTTCTTTTACTTATCATTCAAAACACACTTTGATTCAGATGTATGTACCATATATAATCCAGAATAACGTTAAGGCTCCCAACTATTTAACCCCAATTGACGTGGTATGCAAGTGATCATTCTTTCATTAGTAGGTGTTTTGTTTTAAGCAAGAATTATTCGCACCGCTGCCCCCGAACTTTAGGGTCATTCTCAGATGGAAAAAAAGGAGTGTAGTCACGTGGTCTTTTTATTTGAACTTTTGTTGAAAATAAATGGAGAAAGACTACATGAACACACTTAACCCCTCTTTTTCTGTCAGATCTTAATAAAGATTCTAAGGGGTTTAAGTGAGACTAATTCAAAGTCAAGGGGCAAAATGAGAAGTTTGGGAGACAAACTGGCAATGTCTTCAAAATTCAGCTTGTACTAGTGAGATAAATCCTTTAAAAAATTACCTTGTCAATTAGTGTTGACAAGACGCATCGACTAATGAAAAGATGACAACTCATCTGTCATCGTGAGTTTGTATTAGAAGCTCAACACAAAAGATTTGGTGCACTTGGCATTACTTATAATGCTTATATTGTACATAAGTCGATCATGTGTTTCAGGGAGATGAGCTTGTTGCTTGTACCATACATGGCTGACCGTGATGTGGACATTATCCAATGGCCTCCTTTCTTACTTGCTAGCAAGGTCTATCTTATAATCACATAATTTAATTTATTTTCTATTATCATTATTCTTACCACTAAGCTGATAAAGGCCAACATATGTATCACCTTGTACTTGCTTTGTAGATCCCAATAGCACTAGATATGGCGAAAGATAGCTTTGGGAAAGACAGCGAGCTAGAAAAGAGAATGAGTAACGACACTTATATGTGCTCTGCTGTTCGCGAGTGTTACCTTTCGTTCAAGAGTATTTTTAATTCTTTGGTTGAAGGAGAACGTGAAAGAGTGTAAGTCTGGCTAATACCTTGAATACATATTATATAAGTAGTTTTTCTTCCTTTTTTTTCCTCTCAAGTTTTCTTTTCATTTCTGTGATTGTTATTTGCCTCCAGGGTCATAAAGGATATTTTTACCACGGTTGATAACCATATCGGAACTAGCAATTTGATAAAAGAATTGAACATGAGTGCTCTCCCTAGCCTCTACGAACAATCTGTTGAGCTGATAAAGTATTTGGTAATCCATTTTCTTATAGGGGGAAAAAAAGTTTGACATGTTTATGTTAAAATAAAGATAACCTACTTTAACTATATTGGTTGGACTATTGTAGTTGGCAAACAAAAAAGAAGACAAGGATCAAGTTGCAATTGTCTTGCTAAATATGCTAGAGATTGTGACAAGGGACATTATGGAGGATGAGTCTCCTAGGTAAATGATTGGAAGGAATGATTTTCTAAATACAATATGTGTTAAGAATCTCATCTTGTTTTTCTTTTAACAAATATTTTGCATTTCTTTTTCTACCTCGAAGCTTGCTCGAGTCAACACATGGCGGCGGATCATATGGAATAGATGAGGGAATGACATCTCTTGATAAGCAATATAAGTTTTTTGGTGCGCTTAATTTCCCCGTAACTTCAGAAATTGATGCTTGGAAAGAGAAGGTATTTTTTTTGGTTTCTTCCTTGAATCATTAGGTGAGGGATTTGTGGGATATTCGGTTTGGTTGGTGGATTGAAAGTTTGAATTGGAAACATGGTTAAAATCCAAACTTGGTGAGAGAGAATGATATAGTAAAACCAATTTGAGCCAAAGCTTTTTTGTTCAGACTAGTGAAACAAACATACTATTAAATAGATAGTAGCTATGGATT
Organism: Artocarpus camansi; assembly: GCA_002024485.1. Lineage (NCBI taxonomy): Eukaryota > Viridiplantae > Streptophyta > Magnoliopsida > Rosales > Moraceae > Artocarpus > Artocarpus camansi. The sequence goes on from LNSY01010240.1 coordinate 5,321, forward strand.
TACAGTTAGGTTATACCTGCAATCAAAAGTTTCACTTGAGTGTTATTTGTGTAGAGAAGTTTGTAAGAATTAGCCTTGCTCACTATTCAATCTATTTAAATAACATAAGAGACGAGAACTAGCCCTTGTATGGTACATGCATCTCTTATATTTGGTTTAAAACTCCTTCATATATGGATTCATATATATTGTCTCTACAGATCAAAAGACTGCAACTATTGCTTACAGAGAAGGAGTCAGCCATGGATGTACCGTCAAACTTGGAAGCTAGAAGGCGAATTTCTTTCTTCTCCAATTCATTGTTTATGGACATGCCTCCTGCACCCAAAGTTCGAAACATGCTTTCATTCTCGTAAGTTCGGAACATGCTTTCCACTATGAAGTGTCCTTAACCACCATTGCGTTTTTCTTTTCAGTCATACATGTGCCAATCCTAAAGCAATATTTTATCATATTTGTAATAGAAAAAGAGAGGGAGAGAGAGAGGAGAACGGGAAAGATATAGGAAGAAAATATGCAACGATAGAGTTTAAAAAGGAAGAAGGAAGAGAAAAGGATGGAGAGCTTAGAATCATGATACCATTTTGGTCTATGAACTAAGAATCTAAATCGGGAAGATTGGCCATTTTGTGAGCTAATGCACTTGTAAAACGAGGATAGGGATGAATGTAAAGAGTACTTAAATTATTGATTTTTTGGAGACTAATTATTGCCTTACACAACCTTCTTCCTATCCTTCACCTCACACACGTGACCAAAATATTGCATGTTCATATTTCAAGTACCAATAGTGAGCCAAGAGGAAGTAGGAGGTAGGGGGCTAATGAAAGTGTTAAGGGCAGTGGGTATTCGGGTGGTGAATTTGTGAGAGTCAATGGGAAGGAGATCAAGTGGAGAGACATATTGGAGTTGACTAAGAAGTTGAATTTGAAGCATGTGCTGGTAGAAAAAGAGGACTTTAATAATAAGTGTTGCACAATGGTAAGAAAAAGAGGGGGCAATCAGGAGTTGAGAAATCTTGATTTCAATGTTAATTAGAATAAATTAAAGAGCAATCGGGCATGAATGGGTTAAGATGAAGATCATGTCGGGGAACATTTAAGGCTGTTGTTCTTCCATGAAAAGGAGGAGCATCAAGGAGGTAGTGTTGCAGTGTGTGAAGAAGAACCGGACATTTTGGCATTACAGGGGGTAAAAAAGAAAGTGTTGATATAAGATTCATTAGTGGTGTTTGGAGGTCAAGGTTTAGAGAATGGGTTCCACTTCCGTCTGTGGTAGATCGGGTGGTGTTTTGGCAGCGTGGGATGCTGGAAGAGTGTAAGTGTTGGAAAGGTTAGTGGGAGATTATTTGGCTTTAATTCACATTCAATTGGAAGGGCTTGAGGATTGATGGTTTTCAGGGATTTATGGTCCCAATTACAGTTCATTGAGGGGATCATTTTGTGAAGAAACAGCGGGTTTGTGGGAGATTTGTGGAGATACATGGTGTTTGGGAGGTGACTTTAACATGATACTTAAAGTAGATGAGAAATTTAACAGCCCTTCTTTTACCTGAAGCATTAGGATGTTTGACGAGCTGATTTGTGAGATGGAGCTCAATGACCCACCTCTCCATAATGCGTCGTTTACTTGGTCTGATTTTCGGGAAAAGCCTATATATTGTAGATTGGACAGATTTTTACGCATCAAGCTTCGGTGACATGTTTACATATTCAAGGCAAGAAGTGGTGGTAAGGTGCGTTCCAAGTCATTGTCCAATTATTTTATCAACTAATCCACCTTCCTAGGGTCCTAGTCCTAGTCCGTTCAGGTTCAAAAATATGTGGCTGGAGCACAAGGGTTTTAAAGAGGAAATGGCAACATGGTGGAGTGATGTTCTGGTACATTGGTGGGTGGGATATAAGTTCATGTCAAAGCTGAAACATATTAAGCCTCTCTTTAAAAAATGGAATTTGGAGGTTTTCGGGGGCATTAGAATTCAAAAATTGAAGCTGTCTTAAGTGACTGGTTGAGATTGATAAATTGGAAGGGACCACGTTATGGTAAAACAAATTACATGAGGAAAGAGCAGAGATCAAGGTGGTGTGGAACAAGTTGTTATTAAAAGAGGAAAGGTATTTGATGATGAAATTGAAATTTAAATGGGCAAAGGAAGGGGACACAAATTCCAAATTGTTTTATAGATTGATGAATGCAAGGAAAGCAAAGAACACAATTCTAAATTGGAGAACCCTGATGGATGGACAGTTGATAGTGAAGATGACATAGTGAATGAAGTAGTGCATTTTTTTTAGCGAACTGTATTCGTCTCCACAAAGCCACTTGAGAGGTGTTTGACTATGACGGAAATAAGTCTCTGGGGCCAGACGGTTACACATTGGGTTTCTTTTAGTTGTGTTGGGACTGGGTTAAGTTAGATTTGCTGGTTGTGTTGGTGGAATTTCATCCTAACGGCATCATTAATGGAATTACTAATGAGACATACGTCACCCTTCTTCCTAAGAAAGGTGACTCTTGTAAAATTAGTGATTTTAGGCCAATTAGCCTAGTTACTAGTTCATACAAGATTATTTTTAAGGTTCTTGTGGCGAAGTTGAAGGTGGTCTTGGCAACTATAGTTTCGCAAGCTCAAGGGGCATTCGTGGAGGATAGACAAATCCTAGACGTAGTGCTTGTCGCTAATAGGTGGTGGAAGATTACCAATCAAGTAGAAAAGGCTTATGACCATGTCGACTGGGTTTCCTTGACTTTGCTTTAGAAAAGAAGGGTTTTGGAGCCAAGCAGAGAAGCTGGATTAATGGTTGTTTGAGTTTGGTTTCATATTTAGTCATGATTAATGCTAGACCAAGGGGTAAGTTCAGAGGGGAGAGAGGCCTAAAACAAGGTGATCCATTCTCCCCTTCTTTATTCATATTAGTTGCTTACTTTATGGTGGACAAAATGGTGCGTCAAGGGCTTATTAGATGTATGGAAGTCTATGGAAAGAGAGTCAAAAGTGTCCGACTTACACTTTGCAGATGACACTATTCTTTTTTTTTTGCAAAATGATCAATTAAGTTCCGATGGCTGCTGAGAGTGTTAGATGTGTTGTATATTGTTTTTGGCTTGAACATAAATTTGGAAAAATGCATATTTTTGGGAATTGATGTTGTCCCCAAAGAGGTCGAGAGGCAATCTAGCATTGTGGGCTGTTTGATTGGTATTTAGGATTATCGCTTGGGGGAAATCCTTTGAAAGCGCGTTTTTGGGAGCCTGTTGTTATTCAGGTTGCTAGGAGGTTAGATGGTTGGAAAAAATCATTATTATCACGTGGAGGAAGGCTAATCAGTGTTGTCCTCTTTATCTATCTATTTTATATCCATTTTTCGCATTCCCAAAGAGTGGCTTTGGTGATTGAAAAAATGACGAGGGATTTGCTGTTGGGTGGGGGTGAGGAAGAGAAAGGAGTGCATCTAGTGGCATGGGAGGAGGTTTGCATACCAAAGGAGACGGGCGGTTTGGGGATAAGGAATTTGGTGTTTAGAAATCGTGCATTACTTTCTAAGTGGTTGTAAAGGTTTCCAAAAGAGAGTGATTCTTTGTGACATAAAGTTATTAGAAGCAAGCACGGCACCACGTTTGGAGGTTGGACAACAAGGGAGGCTTTGAGGGTAACTTATAGAAGTCTGTGGAAGGCTATTCATTCGTTATACGGGCCGTTTTTGAACAACATCAAGGTTAGAGTGGGGGATGGAAGAAGTGTGAGATTTTGGGAGGATGTGTGGGAGGATAGTGAGTCATTTTCTGCCCTATTTCCGAGTCTTTATTGCCTTTCATTTGGTCATAATAGCTCAGTTTCCTCTTTTTACTCTATGGATGCCAATCTTGTATTCTCCTGGATCACATTTTGGGATAGACCCTAGAGAGAGGGAGACGGGTTGGATGGTTGAGTTGATGCCTTGTTTAGAGAGGGTGAGAGTGTGTGATTGGATCTCGGATAGGTGGGAATGGAAGTTAGCGGGGTCAGGTTTGTTGTCATGTAAGTCGTTTTTCCATGCCCTTGTTGATGATCAATGACAAAGTCACTGAAGGCCCAAGGGGGGCTCCCGTCAACTTTTGTTTGTTTAAAATTATATATTTGTATTTGTATAGATTTATATAAAACCTCCCTAAAAAATTAATTATCTTATTTATTTTCCTCTCAAAATTAAAAAAAAAAGTTATATTAAATCATAGTCAAATTTATATTTCTAAAGATTTGACAAGATCTTTTCTCCTTCAATAAGAGTTTGGATTACATTTTAAAGTTAGTTTATTTGTTTTTATTTTTCTCTAGTTTTTTTCCTTTATTTTTTCTCCGGAGTGTACAAAACCCTTTTCAAAAAATAAAGCATGACCCTTTTCAAAACATAAAGCATATGCAATAAATTCTTCAGTAGAATGCATATAAAAAAATAGAGCATTCTAACAAAGTAATCAAATTTTATGTGATTGTGACATGTTTATAACATTTCATTTATTTTGTTTTTTGTTTGACATTCTACTTTGCTTGCTTTTTTACTTACTATACAAAACATAGATTTTTTCCTCTAGTATTTAAATAAAAATACATTGAATGTAAGATAGATTTAGAAAGGGAAAAAAATTAATCTTTTGCAAAATAGTAAAGGTTGGACATGTATTGTGTTCTAGTGACTAGTTCATGGAAATCAAAACGTATTGACGATCTTGAAAAAAAAAAAAAAAA
>LNSY01010339.1:944-14638 GCA_002024485.1 Artocarpus camansi
GCTATCTTGATGAGTCCATTTATATGGAACAACTAGACGGGTTAAAGGTCAATGGTTAGGAGGGTAAGGTTTGTAAGTTACTAAAGTCAATTTATAGACTTAAGTAGGCTTCCTATTCTTGGAACATACGATTTGATCAGATGATCAAGATTTATAGCTTCACATACATGTAGACAAACCATGTGGTTACAAACACATTAAGGATGGGAAGGTGGTTTTTCTACTGCTCTATGTAGATGACATTCTACTAATTGGCAATGACATAGGGGCATTGTCTTCGATAAAATTATGATTGACCAAGCAGTTTAACATAAAGGACTTAGGAGAGGCTAATTTTGTTTTCGGTATCTAGATCTTTCGGGATAGGAAGAACAAAATGATAGCTTTATTCCAAGCAGGCAACATAGATAAAATACTCAAAAGGTTTGCAATATAGGATTCCAAGAAAGGTGGGCAACCATCTAGTTTCAGAATTATTCTTTCTAAGAAAGACTCCCTAAAGTCTCATGAAGAAAGAGAATACATGAAGAAGGTGCCTTATGCTTTAACAGTGGGTAGTCTCATGTATGCCATGCTTTTCATGTGACCAGATATTTGCTATGCGGTTGAGATAGTAAATTGATTTCAGTCCGATCCAAGATCAAACCACTAGGTTGCGGGAAAGCATGTTTTCAAGTACCTAAGAAGGACTCGAGGGTATTTACTTATGTATTCGGGTGAGGATTTGACTACTCTAGGATACACTGACTCAAATTTCCAATCCTGTTTGGATTCAAGAAAATCGACTTCAAGTTTTGTGTTTACTGTAGGCAATGGTGCCATTGCTTGGAGAAGTGTGAAGCAGGATTGCACTTTGGATTCAACGATGGAGGCCAAGTATGTGGCAGCCAGTGATGCTTCGAAAGAAGTATTGTGGCTCCACAAGTTCTTTAGGGATTTTAAGGTAGTTCCTAGTATGGATAAAGTGGTATTGCTGTACTATGATAACAGTGCGATGGTGGCTTATGCTAAGGAACCAAGATTTCATAAGAAAAGCAAGCATATTGATGGGAAATATCATGTGATAAAGGACTTCATAGAAGTCGGGCATGTCACTATATGCAAAATTATGTTAGAGGACAATTTAGTTGATCCATTCATAAAGACACTTACTGGGAGTGTCTTCTAGAGGCATGCGGAAGCTATAGAGATGTGAGATTTGTCATATTTACTCACTTAGTGCAAGTGGGAGATTGTTAGACATGTATGCCCTAAGGAGTAAAAATATAATGTGTTTTTAGAGACATGTTTATTGATAAAGAGTTTATTTATTATTCATAGACCAAATTGTTATACTTTTTATATTCGTATTTGTTGAATATATGATAAGCAAACAAGAGTTTGAGACTGTGGGCCTAAACCTTTAGAATCAAGCATATGCGAAAGACATGATTCTAAAGATGATGGTCTAAATTATGAGATCTACAATCGAGAGGATAAAGTTGGTCACTTTATTCATGTAAAGATTGTTATGTTGTGTATATCTTGAATGGGAGACATCGAGGATGGACGCTACGAATAGAAACATTGGTACATTGTCATAGGTAATAATGTATTAGATTAGGGCATAAAGTTTAATTGATTTGGATTAATAATTCAATCTCGACAAATCAATTCATTTTAGATAATCATATGTGTTGTATCTTAATCTTGAGATGAATAGTGGGCCCGTTATATTGACTTATGTGTTTTGATGCACCAAAGGGTGATTATGAAATGTATATCTGGGATAATGGGTTTCATGATTAACGGGAGCTTGAAATATATTGGTCCATTAAGTCCCCTTTGCTAGCTCACAATAAATCCTATAATGACATGGCATGCTTTTCTAATAAATTGGTGACTTATATCAAATTATCATATTGGTTGAAATTTGATAGGTTTAGATGATTTATGTCTATTTATCGATTGAATTAATTTAGCAAAAAAAATTAATTTAAGATAAACTTGTTGAATTATCAAGATCAGATAATTTATGTCTGTTTATTGGTTGGATTAATTTTAAATAAATTAATTCAAGATAAACTTGTTGAATTATAAAAAAATATTTATTTTCCTACAGATTATCAAGATATAATTGTTTTAATCAAATAACTTTTCTATTGAGTTATTTATATTAAAACTAAGGCTTTATCCTAAGAATCTCAGGTAAGAAGTAAAGATTTATAGGGATCATTTATCATTAGTTCGGCAAGCCGATTTTCAAGTTCGGCTTGTTGATGGATCAAGTTTGGTAGGCCAATCTACAAGTTAGGCTTGTCAACTGAACAATTTTTTATCACGCGTTTTTGAATGCAATTTTATCAGATATTGATTCTGATTCGAATTTTTGAGGCCTTATGTGATATGGACCAACTTGGGCACGAACACTACAAATAAGGAGTGAGACTCATAAGTTATTTAGATCAGTTGAGGAATTAGGAGTGAGCACTCTAGTTTGTAAGCCTCTTTAAGTCCATCAGAGCTATTGTTCATAAATCACGAACTTTAGTTTTGGGTTTCCTCGATTGGTTGGAAGGAGAGTCTCTAGGGAAAAGCTATACGACATGTGCCCACACACACTCCAATCATGGATAGAGAATAGCAAAGAAGACTAGTTGGTTAAGGCTCTTCTAGAACACCCTTCTCTTCACAGATCGAGGGAGCTTTTCGGCAAACGAGGTTAGTAACATCTAGTTAATTTATTCACATAGCATGTCAAACTTATGTCTTGGAAAATACTCTAGTATAGAATTTTTAAAATTCCGTTGCGTACTTCTTTTCCACTAACTACATCTTTGGCCTATTGTTTCCTATGCAATCTTCATTTGATATCCGATCTTTATGTCTCCAAATTTATTACGATAACAAAATGAACTTTTGCAAATAATTCTTAATTTTATACCACTAATCTATATAAAAATAAATATTGAATAATGAGATTCAAGAAACTATATAATTAATGATCAAATCCGTTATCCATATATTTATCATAGGAATCAAGTATAAACATTCATATAAAAATTACATCATAAGCAGAATGCCTACCTGAAAAAATTTGTATCTTAATTGATTATCTTGTAATTATATATTAGTTAATACCGGCTATAATTAAGTCAAATACGAATTGTTGGTTTTGAAACTAAAAATAATAAAAACATGAAAGAGGTAGAACCGTGTATAACATAAATTTTCATGAAACTTTTAGCAATACTCTATAGCTACACTAATAGATAAAGTTTTCTGAAAATAGTTATCTAATCTAGCACATTAGATGACGATTTTCTAAAAACTGTCTTATGTGCAAGTAGAAATTTTCAAAACAAGAAAAATTCCGTCTTGTCTTTTTTTCAATACATAAGATGACCTTTTTTATAAAATGTCATAAAAATAAGTGTCACCTAATCTTCTATTTATAGTAGCACTTATCCAATTAAAAAAATAATTAAATAATCACATTATTTAATTTCCAGGGTGTATACTAATTAAAAATCTAAATTAATAATTCTACCCTTAAGTTCCAATAATTTATGGAGATGATACAGAGAATTATGGATTTATAACTTCAAACTCCAAAACAATAAATATTTTATTAAAAACAATTAATATATCAATTTTATTAATTTCAAATTATTTCACTAAAATTTGGGATTGTACTCTTGAAATAATAAGTATGATTCATTCAAAGAGTTCAATCATTGATTAATATAATCATTGCATATAAATTAATCCTCCATAGACAATTTATAGTTAAGGCTAGGTAAAATTTATTAACCTCTCTAATTATATCTTTATCCTTTAGTGCCCTTGATTCTCCAATGAATAATAAATTTATGAAGTTAATCACCAATTTGAATGCTTATATCATTGAAGATCGGAATCAATATTCCAAAGAATTATTTACCCACTTCTTGTTTAAGAAAGAATAGATTCTATCTTGTAATATTAACATTCTTACATACTGACTTAATTATGCCTCTAAAATACAAGAGATAGGATTAGATTCTCGAATTTATATTGACTAAATCAAAAGACATAATTTCATAAATAGGAGTTTGCAAATAACATAAGATTAAAATGATCTTATAGATGACCATCGGTCAATATAATTAGAACTTACTTTATTTTAATAGAAACTATACAATCATTCATGTCTCAGTCCTAAATAATCTGATTATGTACAGTAGACTCATTTAATGACTCACTATATTAATGGTTTCAAAAAGGCCATTCCATTCTCAATAGAAATAATCTATGCTAATAAAGCTCAATTAAAGATTTTATACGTTAATTGAATAATTAATCATATATTACAAACCATTTTAATTATCATCCTTAAATATTATCCTCTTGTATATAACATTTATATACAAAATTTAAGTTCACATAGATAATTATAAAATTTTCATGATATTCATAAAGTAATCAAAATACATGCACATAAATATAATGAAAAATTAAATTTATTATTGATTTATTTATAAATATGCCCTTTAAAAAACATCACATGCTTTAAGGGCATCTATTCTAATGTTGTGGAACTGTGTTTAGCACTTTTTTAGTCAAAGTATCTAGCTATTAGTTGGGTATTTTTAGTTTTTAGCTAATCCTCTAATTCTGCTTAATTGTAACCTTAAAACTATTTTGTGAACATATCGTTAACATTGATATTTCTTAATAACAGGGTTAGTTTAGATTGTCATCAATCTTAAATTCTTGACTAAATTAAACCTAATCCTGATTTTTCATATTCTTATTTCAAAAATGACAAAGCTATCACCAATGTTCGTCTTTGAGGTATCACACAATATTTAACCTTAAATGCTAATTCATGAGGCATTTTCTTAAACTAGTAGCAAGGTCATTAAAGATACGTAATGGATTAGAGTGTTTCTCTTGGCATTGCTAATATCATATTCTACTTAAAAATTCTCATGCATTGAATTTCAAGTTATCCACTAATTGACACTTCTCTCACTATAAACTACAATAGAAGATTTCCAATCATGTCATCACACTTAATATTGCTATACAAAAATAACCACATGATATTTTTAGAAAAATCCTTAACTTGAGTACTTGAATTTACAAGATTTAATTCTAGGATTTTCTTAGTCACTACTTTCAACTTGCAGATATAATTGCAATGAGATCAATTATAAAATTATAATGGCTCAACCCTCCATTTGGGACCCCCATCTTAAGCAGGTCTTATATTCATTACTTACTATACTTTCCCTTGAGTTTTCTTTCGTGTCTCCCAACACTTGAAGCCAAGACCGCCTTCTTATAAGGTGAACGATTTTTATTGCAATGCATCACCCTATGGAGCCCGCCTTATGGGACCATCAGCTTAAGTGGGTCTTATACTCGTTACTCATTCGTACTATCCCCTTAGGGTGCATTTTAGCTCTAGACTTTTCTTTCACATGCCCCAACATGAACCTAATATCTCTTTCTTTTAAGGTTCTTAAGTTAAATGCTGGTACCTATTGATCCGTGGAAACCAAACCAAGGTGGATCTTATACTAGTTACTCATCCTTATTGTCCACTATGGGCCCCTTTCAGCCTTTAAGGTTTTCTTTTGCATTCCTCAAACCTAAGACCTCCTTCTTATAAGGTTCATAAGTCAAATTTTGATACCAATTGATTTACAAACCCTTAACTTTTGCAGTTTATACTTGTTACTCAATTGTACAATCCCTTCTAGGCCTCCTTTGACACAAAATTTTCTTTCGTATCCTCTAACACTTGAATCTAAATCTCCTACCTATAAGGTGTTTAAATCAAACGTTGGAACTGATTGATCTTTTTATTGTAACTCTTCAACCTCCTATGGGTGTCACCTTGTGGGACCTCTAGTTTAAGCGGGTCTTATACTTGTTACTTATTTGTGCTATCACCTCTAGGCCCCTTTTGACCATTAAGGTTTTATTTCTTGTCCCCTAACACTTGAACCTAAGACCACATGCTTATAAGGTTCTTAAGTCAAATGTTAGGTGGACCCTCAAGTTTAGCGGGTCCTATACTTGTTAGTTGTTCATACTTCCCCTTTTAGGCCCCTTTTGGCCTAGAGGGTTTTCTTTCACGCCCCCAACACTTGAACCTAAGACCTCTTGCTTATAAGGTTCTTAAGCCAAATGTTGGTACCAATTGATCCCAATAATCAATTGATACCAACGTTTGTTGTTTTTCAAAAATCCATATTCTACATTTAATATGCTCATTTATAGAGATTTCTATAGCTAAACTAAGGAGATATTCATTGTTGTTATATTCAAACTTTATTTTACCATTATGTATTTTTAAGTAGTTACATGTATGATTAAAACTTTCATAAAAAATTAATTTGGGGTCATTGAATACATAACATGAATTGGCCACCTTAGATAGACAAGGAAAGAGGAATAAAAATAGTCATTTTTGACCAATTTTCTAGAAGGAAACTATTGTGGAATCTATATAAAAAAATGAGTTCCATGATAGTTTCTTGCAAAAACAATCATGGAACTTTAAGCTTACGTGACAGTTTTAAAAAAAAACCTTGTTATAAGGTGGAGATAAAACTATGTTGTTTTAGCCCTCCCAAACCTTAAAATCTTGCCCTAGCCTATATTCAAAAATCGCGCCCACTCTATACCCACGAAACCCATTCTCTTTCTCTATTTCTAAACCCTGACCATCAAGCCTTCTTTCTAGCTAGCCTTGCCACAACGTCGACCCACCTCTATGACTACATTATTACTATCATGTCCCATCCGTTGTCCATCTATCGAGTCCTCTCTTTCCCTTGAATCCATCATTGCCTCTCCAACTCCAGTGCTATACCTTGGCATTGTCCATCCATTGATCTCTTCACCAGACTACATTGCCTCACTTGACAATCAACTTCTAGTGCCACGCTCATGTTTGAAACAATGCAATAGTTAGTTAGATTTTTTAATTTTTAGCTATATAGTATTTATTCAGTATTTAGTTTTAGTTTTAACAATTTAGGCTTTGTGTGGATTATTTATTATTAGTTATTATACTTTTAATTCTAATTATGTAGGGTTTAGTTTTAGTTTTATTTCTAAAACTAATTTTTATTTTAGTATACATGCTTGCATGAATTAATTAGATTTGTATCTTCGTTTATATTGATTTTAGTGTTTTGTTATTTTAGTGTTATTTTTAAGGCAATGTTAGTTAAGGCATTAAGCAATATTTTCAAGTTATTTAATGTTCTTCCTATAAATATTTATTTGGATTATTTTATAACTTAAAAGTAGTTTAGGTATGCTAATTAGTGTTACCATGTGATTGTCGTAGTAACATTGAGTATGTTTTAAGTTTATGTGATTGTAATGGTGATATTGACTTGATGTATGAGATTGGTTTGGATAAGGATTTGGTTTAGAATAGCTAAAGATGTTGCAAGAGGGCAATGAGGAGTATATGGCACTTTATTCCAACATTGAAAAGGGAAAAAAGTGAGAAAACAAAAAGTGAGAGATGGCATAGAAAACCAGTTTTGAAGCCTTGTAGTGAACTAGGTAGAGGATTTAGATTTGACTTCTATGTCACTTTTGTAGGCCCTAACCTTTGGGATGAAAATATATGGAAGTGGCCTCTTATAATAGTACACTATTACTCCTCTATATCTGAGCATGATTGGATGAATTTCATCAAGTTCCAACATTCCAAAGAATTCCAACTACTATTGATACATGCAAGTGAAATAAGACCCCAAAACAAATATGTTTTAAGAACAAACCAAAGTAGATATAGAAAATTTGAGCAAAAAATGGTACTTTAATAGCTCAGTCCTAATACGTCATCATTGATTTCATTATTAATTTTTCATTGACCTACCAACATATAGCTTGTAAAGACCAGTGCATGACTCCCAAGCGAGGAATAATAGATTGAATCTTGCGAAGATCCGAATGGACAATTAAAGGATCTATCATTTGCACCAATTGGCCAATTGATAACGAGTTTATTGATCTCAAATCTTTAATTTGTACTCTTATAACTTTTGAAACATATTAAGAACAACTTTGTTATTATTTTACAAGTGAATACATAGACCAACAAACTCAAAAGGCCTTCGAAACCGTTGATATTAATGGTATATAGATAAGAGCATTAGGAAAACAAAACATATAGGAACATACTTTGTCCTTTGGCCAAATTTGAAAGTTAATTCCAAAGTATTGGATATATGATAGAAATTTACAGAACTATGGAGTGTTGTGCAAGCACTAGTTGCATAATGAGGTGTTCCATTGATGGATGAAGAAAACATGCTAGCCATTGTTCATCAATGCAACAGCTTCAAACCTAGCTACATTGTTCAGGAAAAACAAGCTCTAGTGTTGCCTCATGATGTAGAGCTCGAAGAACATCAAGATTGCAAATTCCTTCTTGATGATCTAATTAATGGTGGGTATGTGCTTGTTGCGATTGGAAAGACATAGATAGAGACTTTTCCAACTAATATAGTCAAGAAGAGACTCATAGGAGAGAGAGACATACGTGTTAACATTACTATCCTAAAACTAGGGTAGCTAAAATACATTTTTTGACAATGGAGGCAACAGCCATGGGTGAAGCGATTAGAAGCTTTAATGCATGGCCAAAAAGCTAAATTAAAGTCGTTGTAGTGACTAAGACAAGTCAAATGGCTAGCTATATTCCTCAAGATGTTGGAAAGAAAACACCAAAAGAAGAAAGGTGTTAGAAAACAAAGAGAGTAACAATTTGAGGTAGAACAACATCAAGTAGTTGAGAAACAACCCATTGGGGAGCCATTGTGAATATAATTATTTATATGATTATACAGTACATATATGATATTATTATGATAATTTTAAATATTTCTTAGGTACCTATATAGTATAAAACTTGATGTGATTACAATGATTATTATGTATTTTTTTTTATTTTTTGAATATTTTAAAAAATTGTTAAATTTCAATCTCACTTTAAAAATTTTGCCATATAATATAATTTCACATGAAAACATCTCTCCTTCTCATAATGACATGCTAATTAGGCTACATAACACTCTTAAAATTTGTTATTCGTATTTTTTTTTTGCCCCTTCCTTCATTTGACTTCTCTTGAATTCCCAATGCATTTAACTTAATAACTTTGTAGCACATAGTAAAATGCAAGATGGATCGTAGATTGAGTCCCCAATATCAATTATAATCACGAGCAAAGATATGCCTATCAATGTTGGGTACGAAGATATTTATTATTTAATCAACTTTGAAAACATAGATGTGAACTTTGTAATGATGTACCTTTGGTAATAGACCTATCATTATAATTCTGACTTTCGTAAAACAAGTAGACTTATATTATTGAAAATAAGTTCATGCATTATTTTTATTGTAATTTTTTGGTAGAATATTATAAATGTGGAAGCTTACCTCAATGATTTGGATTCATATCTGCAACACTTATTTCAAGTGTTACAAGGGTAGATATGATGATATTAAAGAGTGCGCCACATCCTTCATCACCATTTTAGGTCCAGCACTAAGAGGAAGATTATGCTTCATTCTATACAATGTTGGGGAACATTGGATGTTGGCACTAATTTCACTATAGGAAGACCAAGTATTTTAATGTGACCAACACCCACCACATGAAGATTTTGTAGCACTTACTAGTATTTAAATGTCAAATGTTGTCATAAAATAAGGCTTGATATACATTACTATTAGACATGTATGCCTTAAGGAGTAAAAATATAATATGTTATTTGGAGACATTTTTATCAATAAAGAATTTATTTATTATTTATATACCAAATTATGTCCTATTTATGTTCATATTTGTTGAATATATGATAAGCAAACAAAAGTTTGAGACTGTTAGTCTAATCCTTTAAGAATTAGGCATATGATGGACAGATTATGCAGCAGACATGATTCTTAAGGTGATAGTCCAAATCATAAGATCCACAATAGAAGGAATAAAATTGGGTGCTTTATTCATGCAAAGATTGTTATGTTGTCTATATCTCCAACGGGAGATGGTTTGTCTTGACCATCGAGGTGGACACCATGAATAGAAAATTGGCACATTGTCATAGCTGACGATGTGTTGGATCGAGACATAAAGTGAACTGATTTGGATTCTTGTCTCGGTAAATCGATTCACTAGACAATCATATGCATTGTATCTTAATCCTGAGATGAATAGTAGGCCGGTCGTCTTCACTTATGTCTTTTATGTACCAAAGGGTGACATCCACATTTTAATAATAATACGTAGGCGGTATGCTAGGCGCATGACTTTTGATGGCATAGACTTGTTATTCATAGATGTGGAGTCCATAGCTCCTTTTTAGGAGTAGTTGATATCCTCTTATATGTGTTATTTTGTAATTGAAAAACTAGAATGCTAAACTATTTGGATACATAAGTGTAACCTAATGATATACTGTCTTTAGATGGTAAGTTTTCTGATGGTGATATAGTGAAATGTAAGATAAAAATAATCGGGAAAGTAAGACAGAGTTTACCCTTAAGCAGATTATGGATAATCTTATGGGATACGATACATTATAATATATAATGGAAACTTAGCTACATGGGGTTCGTAATTCTATATGGTTCGAGAGTGTAGTTTTAAGCTTTTAGTGGAGTAGTGGTAGAGTTGATAATTATAAAATGCATATTTAGGATATTGGGTTTTATAATTGTCAGGAGCTTGAACTATATAGGTCCATCAAGTCTCCTTTGCTAGCTCATAAAAATCCTATAACAACACGGCGCACTTATCCAATAATGTGACATGTGTCAAATTATCAGATTGGCAAAAGTTCAATAGAATTAGATAATTCATGTCTGTTTATTAGTTGAAATAATTTTGTGAAAATTAATTTAAGATAAACTTGTTGAATTATCAAGATCAAATAATTTATGCTTGTTTATTGGTTGGATTAATTTTAGATAAATTAATTCAAGATAAACTTGTTGAATTATTAGGAATATTAATTTTCCTATAGAGTATCTAGATATAATTGTTTGAATGAGATAACTTCTCTATTAAATTATTTAAAATAAAACTGAGGCTCAAATCTAAGAATCTCGGGTGGAAAATAAAAGATTTAGATGGATCATTTATCGTAAGTTTAATAGGCTGATCTTTAAGTTTAGCCTGCTAATAGAGCTAGTTTAGTAGGCCGATCTGCCAGTTTGGCCTGCCAATCAAGCATTAAATAGATCATGCATTTTCACATAGATTTTATCAAATATTGTTCCTAATTTGACTTTGATTCGAATTTTTAAGCCTTTATTTGATAAGGCCTGACCCGTAGGCCCAACCTCTATAAAAAGGGGAGTGAGACTCATTATTATTCAAATCAATTAAGAGATTATAAGTGAGACTTCAAAACTTCCTATGAGCTATTGTTTACACATCAGGAACTATAGCTTTGGGTTTTCATAATTGGTTGGTAGGAGAGTCATCTAATGGAAGAGTTATATGAGTGTGCCCACACACACACCGATTGTGGATAGAGAATAGCAAAGAAGACTAGTAGGTTGAAGCTCTTCTAGAACGTTACTTTTCTTCACAGATTGCGAGAGCTTTTCAGCAAACAAGGTTAGTAAGATCTAGTTAATTTATGCATATTGCACGTCAAACTTGTGTTTTTGAAAATACTCTTGTATAAAATTTTTTTAAAATTATGCTGCATACTATTTTTCCAACAATTGGTATTAGAGCCATGGTTTTTACATATATTTGCAAGTTTATGATCATGCTATATGTATAAATTATGTGATCTTGATCTCTCCTATGCTTGAATATTGATTTTTAAAGAGTTAGCACTCTATGGTTCCTATATATTTATATGATGTCATGGATTATATAGTGAATATTTATTAATTAATTATGGTCGATTAAATTATTAATTAATTAATTAATTTATGTCGGTTATAGTTCCATAAAGGTTAGAATGTGTATCTAGGTTTTTTATATAATTAGATGATAGACTATAATCTCCATCTAGGAAGTATTATTTAATTTTTAATTTATAAGGACTTCGTAACTAGATAATCATTCGAAGAAGACAGTTTTAAAAGACAGATCTAGAAGATGGATGATGGTATTTCTACAAGTATTTCCTAAGTCTCTAATTTTATGTTTTTGAATTGTTGAAAACAAAATTGATAAATTGTATTAAAAAAAACTTTATTTTCTAAATAGTGTGATTTCTACTCATTTGGCATGCCAAAACTTTGGGTCCAGCAGGTCGATGGTCGTAGATCAAGAGGCTAGACTTTAGGTTTGGCAAGTCGTCCACAAGGTAAAAATCTAGTGGCTTTGGCAGTAGGCCAAACTTTCAGGTTCGACAGGCTTATTTGTAAAGTTTAGTAGGAAGGAGGGTTATGACTGGCAAGTTGATCACAAAGATTGACATGCCGGTAGAGAGCTATAAATTTATTTAAAAAAAAGGTGCATTTCTTGATGTAGTTTTGATTTTATTTTTGGGACAATTTTGAGAAACATTAAATTTAGATATGACAAAAAATATGGAGTTTTTGATCTATGTAGGATTGAAGTCTTGAAGATGGGCATTACATGAAAAAGAATACAATTTGAAGATTTAAGGATAAAGAAATGATAATATGTTCTGATTATTGTTTGTAATCTTTGTTTTCTTTTCTTTAGGGTGAAACCATAACATTACAGTCATTTATTATTATTTTGCATGCGGCTTTGCATGATTGCTTTGCTTGTTTACATGATAATATGATTTGCAATGTATATTGATAACATGTTATATAGAATAGGCAGTGGCGCTCATTAAAAATTGTTCATGCGTATTTATAACATAAAACTTTGATTTCAAAAAAATAAGCGGGGAAAGGTTTCTAAAGAGAGGACCTACGGCCTCCATCGTTGGTCCATAAGTAACACTATTGGAAAAATAGTTTGCAATGGAATTTTAAAGGTTTTATATTAGAGTATTTTTCAAAAACACAAGTTTGACATGCTATATGCATAAATTAAACAGATCTTACTAACCTCTGTGTGCCAAAAAGCTCCTATAATCAGTGAAGAGAAGTAACGTTCTAGAAGCACCTCAACTAACTGGCCTTCCTTGCTATTCTCTATCTATTATCGGAGTGAGTGTAGGCTCACATGTATAGCTCTTCCACCTGGTGACTCTCCTTCTAACCAATTGAGAGAACCCAAAACTAGTGTTCGTGATTTGTGAACAAGAGCTCTCAGGGAGTTTTATAATCTCACTTGTAGAGTTTCACTCTTAATCTCTCAACTGATCTTAATAATAATGAGACTTTTAGAGAGGTTTAGTCAAGGAGTCGGTCCTTATTAAATAATGTCTCAAAATTCGAGTCAAAATCAAATTTGGATCAATATATGATGAAATCCACATGAAAACGCGTGATCTTTTTATCGCACGATCGGCATGCCGATCTGTCTAACCGGCATGCCGAACTTGCCTCATCAGCAAGCCAAACTTGAGGATCGGCATGTTGAACTACTGATAAAAATCTTAGCGAATCTTTTATTTTCCGCCTAATATTCTATAGGATAAAGTCTTAGTTTTAGCTCAAATAACCTAATAGAGAAGTTATCTAATTAAAACAACATTATCAAGATAATCTCTAGGAAAATAAATGAATTCCTAATAATTCAACAA
>LNSY01010555.1:2984-13258 GCA_002024485.1 Artocarpus camansi
ACATATCATAATGTATCATATTCCTATAGGATTATCTATAATCAACTTAAGGATAAATTTTGTCCTACCTTCTCAATTATTTTTCTTTTACGTTCCATTATCTCACCATAAAAAAACTTACCATCTAAAGACAGTATATCATTCGATTACGCCAATGCAGCCAAATGGTTGAGCACTCTAGTTTTCCAATTACAGGATAACACATATAAGAGAATATCAATTATTCCAAAAAAGAAGCTATAGATTCTGTATCTATGAATAACAAGTCTATACTATCAAGAGTCGTATCTCAAACATACGGGCATGCGTATCAACATAAATTATGGATGTCACCCTTTGGTATATCAAAAGATAGAAGTCAAGACAACGAGTCCATTATGTATCTCATGATTAAGTTACAACACATATGATTGTCTAAAGTGAATTGATGTATAGAGATAAAATTATTAATCCAACTTAATTAAACTTTATGTCTCAATCCGATATATTGTCACCTATGACAATGCACAAATGTTTCTATTTACGAAATCTGCCTCCGATGGCCAAGACAAACTATCTCCCATTAGGGATATAGACAAATAACAATCTTTGAATGAATAAAGCACATAACTTTATTCTCTCGATTGCGGATTTTATGATTTAGATCGTTACTTTTAGAATCATATCTTCTGCATAATTTATCCATCATATGCCTGATTCTAAAGGCTTAGATGATAGTCTCAGACTTTTATTTGCTTATCATACATCTAACAAATATAAATGTAAAGAAGACATAATTTAGTATATGAATAATAAATAAACTCTTTATTGATAAAAATATCTCCAAAAATATATTATATTTTTACTTTTTAGGACATACATGTCTAACAGGCCCCAATAACATCCACAGCCAAGCTTGAAACAAATATGAAATCTTGAAAAAAGTCCACAAATTGAAGGAATTTTGTCAAAGAAATCTAAACAATCTTAAAGTGAATATCGAGTTCACTTGAGTGCATCAATTACTTGTATTATGTTTTTTTTTCAGACAAGGATTTGTATTTCATGGTCATGATAAGTTTGAGGCTTCAAACAACAAAGATAAATTCCTTGAGCTCTTATACCTTGGAGCTGATAATAATGATGCAATTAAGGCTGTTACATTTAATAATGCTCCTTGGAATAATAAATTAACATCACCTGAAATTCAAAAAGACATTGTTAATGTTGTTGCCGCTGCAATAGTTGATGTTATTATTAAAGATATTGGCAGTCCACTATTTTCCATTCTAGTTGATAAATCTTATGATATCTTGATAAAGGAGTAAATGGCCATTATTTTGCATTATGTAGACGAGAATGGACATATGATATAACATTTTTTAGGTATTGAACATATTTTTAGTATCACATCTATGTCACAAAGAATGCAATTGATAAAGTATTTTCAAGATATGGGTTAAGCGTTTCTAGATTGAGAGGACAAGGCTCGAGCGAGTTAGTTATATGCAAGGTGAGTTTAATGGTCTAAAATTACTTATCTCGAAGGAGAATCAATGTGCTTTTTATGTTTGTTTTTGGCTCGCTAACTTCAATTAACTCTTGTTGTTGTATCAAAAAAGCATATTCAAATTGCATCATTATTTAGTTTGATTGCTAGTATGGTAAATGTTATTGCAGCTTCACCTAAACGTTGTGATCATCTTTAAGAGAAACATATTGCCCCAGTTGTTAAAGAACTCAATAATAGTGAGATATTTAGCGATCGGGGCCTAAATCAACATACATTTTGGTGATACACAATGGGGCTTATATTTTAGTACTTTAATTAGCTTGATTGTCATGTTTTCATCTGTAATTGATGTTCTTGAATCTATTGTAGATGATTCATCAAGTTCTGAACAAAGATGTGAAGCAAATTATTTATTGGAGTCGATTTAATCATTCGATTTTGTTTTTAGTCTATATTTGATGAGAACCGTGTTAGAAACTACACATAAGTTGTCAAGGGCACTACCAAAAAAAGACCAAGATATTGTGAATGTCATACGTTTAGTGAAATTATGCAAACAACAATTACAACATATGAGGAACAATGATAGGGATTTTTTTCTTGATGAAGTGTCTTCTTGTATGAAAAAGATAATAGTGATATTCCTAACATGAATGATAAGTTTATGGTTTGAAGTATACCGAAACGTAACACTCAAGAAATTACAAACTCTTATCATTGCAGAGTTGATTTGTTTCACATAGTTATTGATTTGCAACTTCTTGAGTTAAATGACAATTTCACTAAGACAAATACTAAATTGTTATTATGTGTAGCATGTTTATATCTAGATAACTTATTTTCTGCTTTCGACAAGAAAAAATTGCTTTGCTTTGCTAAGTATTATCTCGAACATTTTTTTACGGTACAACTCATGGCTCTTGATGATCAGCTTCAGATCTATATATTGGATATGCGCTCTAGTATAGAGTTTGCATGAATGAGAGATATTGGTGATCTTGCATAAAAATGGTTGAGACAAAAAAGACACAAGGCATACCCATTAGTTTATTTACTTATGACTTTGGCATTAATTCTTCTAGTTGCTCCAGCTACTGTCGAGAGAGTAATTTCTACTATAAATATTATGAAGGTTCAACTACATAACTGAATAGGATATTAATAAATAAATGACAATTTGGTTGTATACATTGAAAAAGATAGTGTTAATGGCATTGATAATGTAGTCATTATGGAATAATTTCAAAAATTAAAAACTTTTAGAGAAAAATTGTAATTTATTAATTGAAGTATTGAAATGAAATATTAGCAACTTTATATTATTTTTTTATCTTTTTCATGGTTTGTATTGTACCCCTACTAAAAATATTTTTTGGCTTTACCACTGCTTCGATCACTAGAGATTGTAGCAGCGAAATCAACAACGGTGATCCCAAGAGGTGGTAGCGGAGACCGAAATGAAGACGATGATTCCTTGTAGCTCACCAAACTAGACTTGGCCGCTAATCTCTATTGGCGTCGTCAATCTCTATTGGAAGATTAGATCTTAAAGTTCATGCAAAACCTATGTGTCATTGATCTCCACTAGAAAGATGCATAGAAGATTAGATCTCGAAGGTCATGACCCAAGCAATGCAATGGTCGTAGGGAGATCGCATTGTGCTCGACTCCAGTGGTGTAATAGTCTGGAGGACTAGATCTTGAATGGCAGAGATCTCATCATGTGGTAAGACAAGTTTCTCCGATCATCCTAACCTTTATAGATTGTAACCAAGGAAGATAGCCATAGCCGAGAAAGATGACTAGAGCAGAGGAGGACCACTATGATATTTATTCAATGGTGTTCTTGTGAGACGATGATTGATCATCGTGACCTCTATAGATTGCGACTGAGGAAGATGACCAGAGCAGAGAAGGATGACCGGAGCATAGGAGAACTGCCACGAGATGTATTCATTAGTATGTTTATGAGATAACAGTGGTAGATGGCATAGAAAGAGATAGCAACTTTAGGAAGAGAGAGAGAGAGAGAGAGACTTCAGATGGAGGAAGAGAAATTAAGAAAAAAAGAAGAAATTTTGGCGGCATTTTTTTTAAAAGAAGATTTATGGTATAAATATGCATAAGGGGAAAAATGTGGGATTGTGTGTAATCTCTTTAAAAAAATGTCTTTTTTTTTTTGTTTTGTAACTAAGTGCTCTACCTACTTAGCTTAGCTATAAGAGTAATAAAAGAAAATAATAGAGTGTTTGGCTCTCGGTTAGAACCAGTTACTGATTAGTTCTAATCAACAAATAATATAAAACTCTAAACAGGTATAGTAAAAAGCAAAAAGTAGTTATAGTATAAAGTCATTACATGCTACAGTGTTTTTAACTAATAGGATGTTTGACAAGGTAGTATAAACCGTTCGTCGTAACCATTTTTATAGTTTGAACCAACTTTGTAGTTGTAACTAGTGTTTGGTGTGAATCAATTGTGGTTGAAACTAATGTTTGAATGTTTTTGTGGTTATAACCACAAGATAAATATTTGTGATTTTTTATTTTTTTTTTCTATTTATTCTATATCATGAAAAAACTACAATATATTTTCCTTATAATATTTAGGATGATTTTTCATTATGATGTTGTCAATTGATTTTTATTTTTTTTTTGAGTAGCCATTTATATATGTTATACCATATTTTTCTTAATATATAAAAAAATCCTGATAAAATTAGACCAATATATTTAGATTCAGGATTATTTGTAAACGAAAATGTATTGTTGAATTATTTATAAGGGGCAAACTAAAGTTCTTCCACCTTGCCAATACATAATTTGCATGTTCTCTTCAAGCCTAATGTCTAATTCGTCACCTTTGGCGATCTTTCCACATTAGTTGGGCCAAAGCATCCCTATATTCTTGCATTATCTCTTCACCTTGGCGTTCATCTATAGATGCATGGCCATCTGGTATTTCATCGATATCATCATGACCATCGTCGTCGAACTCAGTGTTCCTTTGCTGTAACATCGACACTAGAACAACATCATTGTCGAAGTGGTATATAAGGCTATCATCTTCCCCAGGAAACTCATTCTCTGTGTCCTCTTTCTCGGTGCATATGCTGATGAAACTATGAACCACCGCACAAGCAATTGAAATTACTGCTTGCTTCTCAATTGTGTAGCTGCTCATTTGCTTTAAAATTTTGAAGCACGCCTTCTACACACCAAATGTTCTTTCGATGCAATTCCATAGCAATGAATGTTTGAAGTTAAAGTACTCCTTTAGTGACTTAAAAACAGTACTGCATTTCATATATTCTTGCAAATGATAAGTGGTTTGTCGGTACGGTGCAAGCAAATACCTTCGAATTACATATTTGGAATTTGCTAGTACTTCCCTATAAACATCATAACAAATGTGTTCTTAAAAAATATCATATATGCATAAAATCACATTATTGTTAACGACATGATGCACAACAATACCTTCTGGTGGAATTAGAAATGCATGATATTGTATCGCATCTTGCAATTCCCTCCCATCCAAACAGCTTGTCAATAAACTGCAAATTGAATAAGCACACTACTAACATGTTAAATGACAATGACCCTTTTCAATTCTGATATTTTCCTTGCTCAAATAATGGCGATACACATGGAACATGTGTACCATCAATTTCACCTACACATGACTACATAAAATGAGTATTAGTACCATTAGTGCATTTTGTTATACTAGATATGCTTTTAAAAAAGTGTTCACACTTACATCGAAATAATTTGAATACTTCTCTCAATTTTTTCCAAAAAGCTTTGGTGTTTTGTTGTAGTTTGGGGGTATAATGAATCGATAACGTAATGAGCATACTGCCCATAAAACCTCCAAGAAGCATCGAGATATTGTTTCCCTTGAGTGTTGCCAATGATCATGTGCTTCTCGATTCGATATGGCATGGCATATAATATGTAGAAATATCATCAATTTCTCATTGATGTTGACCTCGTCAGAAGACCACAAGGTTGTCCGTTCTTCTAATATTTGACTTAAGGCTAAAAATTACTTATGTGTCATTTTCACTTTGCTACACAATGGTATTTCATGACCGTTAAGTAATTCCGCCACTTGCATTTTTCATGTTAACATTGACGTGTGCATAAGGTGTCTTTGTGGCCTATTAGCCCGCGGTTGTTGCTTAAGATAAGCAATAATGAGCGCAAGCAAATCATCGTCATCAATACCTAGCCCGCCTTCACCATTATTCCATGCTATAGAGATACAACATCTAATATCCATCATGGACAACTATCTTTATAAAATATTAAACAAATGCATTTAACAAGATAACTTGAAATGTAAGAACAATGTGCTAAACAATACAATCATCAAATTACAAATGGCAATAGTCAAACAAATTACAAGCCATCTCGTTGACAAATAATTGTTACAACTATAGTCACCAATGCAGAAATAAATATGAAATATCAAACAATGTCTCATAATATGACATAGAGAATAAAAATTAAATAAAGCCAGTTAGTACACACAAAAAACTACTTCGACATATACTGTTTGGTTAACAGTCAACGATTGGCATCATTATTGTTCTTTAAAAACATCATCTGCAATCTAATGTTGTCTTTTAGTACCATTTGTAGCCTCAGTTTCTCATGGCCTGTCTATCCCAATTTTGTAAGAATGTGTATGCATTTTAGTGAACTGAGCATTAGGCTTTGTTTTTGAATTTACGATCGCTTGCACCATTATCTTTAGCCAATTTTCTTCCTCATCAGTTTACTTCATCTTCCTTTTTCCCTTGCCAACACTATGCGAGGTTGCACCAATTCCTCCAGCGCCATTTAAAGATGTTGAGCGCAAGCAATTCAGTCAACTCCTAACATCAATCACCACATCATCAATGTGGTGTTCTTCTAGTGCAGGATTGTCCGTATGGTTATCATCCTCAGAAAAATGCTCAACTACCAATGCATGCAATGAAGCTATACCAAAGGCCATCGAACCCGACGCTACAAAACGAGAGAAAATGGAATCCAATTTATTAAAAGGCGGATATCCATCTTTATTGAGGTACCTTGTCGCTCTTGGATTATTCTAAAGAGACAAAAAAATTAAATTAGATTACTTTTTTTGGATGTTTATGAAATAATTATCCGCCTTCAAACATAGCATGTTTTATGTACCTTAATTAGTTAGAGACGATACTCCATAGAGAAATTAAACACACCACTCTCAAAGTTGACCCCTAACCCTGTCGCACCATCTAAAGTCTTAAGAAAAGCCCATTCTTTCCGTAGGTTCTTTTTCTAATGTTTAATTTGGGTTGCCATTACAAGATAATTAAAATGTGTTGTCAAGTATACTGCCCAAGTCTTACAAAGTTTCTTATTAAGTTTACATTCTCCACTTTGTCTAACAAGGTCCTGAAGGAGTCCAATTAGTAATTCGGTCCTCTCTGTAGTCCAAGCAATGGAATCGGTCTTACTCCTAGGTATTCCCTTTTATACGATAACAAATTATTTTCTAGATACACCAAATTAAAATATATTATTTTAATGTAATGGTGCAATATAGAGAGAAAACAATTTAATAGGCTTAAATGCATAACTATAAGCAAACTTCATTTGTGCTAGTACATATCCTCTCGACACCAAATGCTACCATGGTGAACATCATTGGTTATACACTGCAGATAAACACAGGAAATAAGACTTAACATATGATACAAAGAAAACCTAGCCATAGACCAACGTACACCGGCAACATAGCATCGAGGGCACAAAAACAAGCATCAAACAATATAACTCAAAAATGCCAACAATCATCACTGCCTGTTACTGTTACCTATAACGTTTTTGAAACCTTCTTATGGCAGCCACGTGTCTCAAGCAGATCATGTCTTCATAAATGATAGAAGTGGGCATAATTGACCACAACATGAGAGGAGGGAAAAGAGGACTAGTACCTGAAATGGAAATTGGGATATGACAATTAACATGGCATAAATTAATGAACCTTTGCAAAAAAAAAATTAAAAAGGATAGCAGACTAACGTTGATTACACTCTAAACTGACCATGACACTGAAAAAGACAATACTTGAAACATTGGAACAGACTGAGGACATAAACGACAACCATAGAAGCAACAATGTTAATAGAACCAAAATGGCAAAAACGACAACAACAAAGGAAGTAAACGACAGTGTTCACAGCACCAATATCAACCTCATAAACGACAACCATAGAAACAACATTGTTCAATTTTCTAAAATCAGCAGAAACGACAACCACAGAAGTAACAATGTTCATAGAACTGAAATGGCAGAAATGACAACAGTAGAGAAAGTAAACGACAGTGTTCACAGCATCAATATCAACTTCGTAAATGACAACAACACAACCGACATTGTTCGCGTAATCGAAATTAGCAAGCGCAACAACCACAGAAACGACAACCACAGAAGTAACATTGTTCATAGAACCTAAATGGCAGAAACGACAGTGTTCATAGCACCAATATAAACCTCATAAACGACAACAACAGAACTGACATTGTTCACATAACCAAAATTAGCAAGCACAACAACCACAGAAACAACAACCACATAAGCAACATTGTTCACAAAACTAAAATGAGCAGAAACGACAACGATAGAGAAAGTAAACGACAGTGTTCACAACACCAATATCAACCTTATAAATGACAACCATGGAAACAAAATTTTACAGAGAACCTAAATCAACAAAAACAACAACCACAGAAGCAACATTGTACAGAAGTGAAATGAGTATAAAAGACTACCATAGCACGAATATCATGAGCATAAACAACAACCACAGGCCAAAACATCGAGCTGAGCATAAACGACACTCACAACACCGAACTGAGCACAAACGACACTCCCAATTGTGTAGTAGGAAAGAATTCATAGACCACAGTGAACGGAGGAAGAAAAGGAATGAAAAAGAATCGAATTAGACCTAATGAAGGATAGTGAAGACTCCTTTAGTAACCCAAAATCAGTGTTGCTATTTTTGCGACAACAGAGGATTTTCTTCTACTATAATAAGGATGAGATTTTACTCAGCTTCAAATGCTGCTTTAGAGGATCGCCGGAGGTTTTCTTTTGTTGGCGTTTGCATGCTGATAATTCCAGACATGACAGAGAAACAATTTTGGAGGCTCGGGCGCAAGGCCTTAAAATGGGCGTCATGGTAAGATCGGAAGCACCAAAGATTGGGGAACAAATAAGATTAGAAGATCTACATTGATTATGAGGGATGGTTTTTCTCTTCAAAAGAAATGAACCGCGAGAAGATGGAGATTGATCGAGAGTGGGTTTTTCAGGAGGAGGGATGATTGAAGAACAGAGAACGGAGAGGAGAGAATGGCGGCTTACAAGAATAAATGGAGGCTGCGGCTTCGCTGAACTGAGAGGCTTTAGGGTTACAACTGAAAGGCTTTAGGGCTAGAACTGAGAGGATTTAGGGATTATTATGTCGATTTTTGGGTCCATAACAAAGGTGCATGGAGAGATTGGAAGCATCGAAGATTGGGGAAGAACTAGGATTTGAAGATCAATACTAATTGTGAAGGATGGGTTTTCTGTTTGAAGCAGATGAACCGAGAGAAGATGGAGATCGATTGACGGAGGCTTTCTCTAGGAGAAGGGATGATTGGAGAATAAGCAACGGAGAGGAGTTCAGGCTTGAGTGCAGGGCTGTGGTCGACAATAAAAGAGGGTTAGAACTGATGAGAATCAATGCAATGGAGAGGCAATTTAGGGTTAAAAATGAGATAAACTATTGGCCTCAGTTTGAAATGTATGGACTGATGGTGGGCTAAACATCAGTCTTAGTTATAACCAAACCAAGCAGTTTGGACCCATTAAGCCAAACATATAATAAATTTTGTTTTAATACACTTTTTAAACATCTTATGAGTTGATTTTAGTTCAGTGTTGATATTAAAAGAAAAAGTTTGTTTGATCAAAAGAATATTCAAAGTAACGTTTGACGAGATATGACTTGAAAAGACCAGGGTTTTTTTTAAAAAAGAAGATCTTTGGCTTTTTGAGCAATACACTTTTAATTAATTCTTTTGGAAGACATTAAAAAAAAAGAGAGAGAAATTAAAAAAAATTAAACCGGATCCAAGTACTTGTAGCGGAAATGTCGAACTGCTTATCCTTTTTGACTTGGGGCCCACCGCGTGCCCCACGTTGCACCGTCCACTTGGTCAAATCGGGAATAGAGGACATAAAAAGAAACTTTTCCTCCGCCTCATTTTGAGGAAATAATGGGTCCCCATTTCGTAACTATCTTATATAAATCTTTATCCTAGGCAGTTATCACGATTACTTATGTTTTGTTTTGTTTTGTTTTTGCTAAATGTCATCATGATTAATTGGTTCAATTCGGAAGCGAATTATTTCTGTTTTCCTCGTTTTCTTTTGAAACATCAAAAGGAGATTTTAAAAAGAAAATAAGAAATTTTAATATTATCATTTGGAAGATAGATGGGGAGATGAAGGCGGAAAGACAAAGTAGGTGCATGTCTTAATCAAACTAACATGGCTTCTAGTTGATGGTGAGTCGCTCAACCATTATTAATTTCATCATCTGCTCCTTGTTATGGTTGGTTTAGATAGTGTTTAGTAGGGTTATTAGGACTGTTAGTTAGAACTATTTTTAATATAATAAATAAGAGCTTTACACTGTAACGATTGTTACTGAAATATATGAGATGTTTATATTGTTTATATTAAAAAT
>LNSY01010681.1:3774-14339 GCA_002024485.1 Artocarpus camansi
TTCAACAAATAGACATACTCAAAATTATAAAATATAGTTTATAGCATTAAAAAAAATCCTTCTTTGGCGTTCTTCCGTTTGCAATTCATCATCCTTAATTCACATGTCTGTCTGTGTTCTCTACCTATTTTATAACTCTCTTACCTTTATCTGCAACATTATGAAAAACTTAAATAAGCAAACGTTTAGTAAGTGCATTTCAAATCTCACAACTTAAAAACACTCTATAAACATCATTATCATATGCATCATCATAATAGTGCACTAAGCACAATTTCATAGGGAACATATCTTTCATCATATTATCCATATTAAGACTATGTTCATTTTATCTTAAGGCCCCAAGTGTTGCACCATGAACATCATCATCGTAGGCATGCCATCATGAGAAAAGAGGGGTAGCTAATCCCAAACCAAACTTGATATCATAAACTTAAACATAACATAACATTGGGTGTGCAACACTTATTTAGGTGATACATATATACATATATATTTACGTTCTTACTTTGAAACACGTCATCATCAAACATGCATAACTTTTGATAAATCATTCTTTCAAAATAAAACATCAATTAAAACCATCAACAAATCAACACAACATAAATTCCATTCTTTTCATAAATGACATCATGTTGCACATGAGAATGTGCTTACTTGTGTAGCTTACTTAACCTTAATTGAATTGTGAGTGTTGTCGCTGTGGTCTCGATGTGCTCGCTCTTTATTGTGTTTATGTCATACATTCATTTTCAAAGAATTAATCCTCACAAAATAACATCTACCATTTCCATATAACATCACAGATACATTCATCTCTTGAAAACATAAATTTATAATATGTTTTATTAGCCTTAAAGCATTAGAATAAAACTATCAACACAAATGCAATTCTGACCTCTAAGAATTCATAACTTAATGACTTTACATTCACACACAATTTGGTTACGAAATTTGGCATGAACAAAGATAACATATAGACATATTACCATGATTTTTCATTGGTCATAAAAATTTCGTTTAGTATCTAAAACAAGTCATACAACATACATACAAAATTTGCTAGTAATATAAATCAGTGAGCAGCCCTTATTATCATTCATAAAATAAATTATCTACATTCTAAAATAATTTTATAAAAATGTTTCATGCAATAAACACCAAAAACTTCAACATATCCAAATATCACCCTTAAATAAATTCCACATAATCCAAAACATGCATTAAAGACAGAGGTAATAATAACTTTCATTGTGTTAGGCAGTGAGTTTCATACATCTATCGTTTTCCAATAATTGAAATAAAATTATTTAGACTCTAAATTTTATATGACAACCTAATAATACATAAACATAGTACCATAAAAATTTCATCAGCAAATGAACTCATTTAATTATACAAAAATGTCACGCAATAAAAGTTCAACAATTTAATGATAAAATAGTCTAAAAACCTAGTTTCTATAAAAATTCCATAACACATGAAATATACATCATATTATCATGAGACTTCCTAATTTATAAATTAAGATATACATAAACATATACATATGAATTTTAGTGAGAAAATCATTCATTTGCTTTATGAACAATAGCTACATTTATGTGTAACATAAACAATCAATAATACTTTTCTGTGAGTGTTAGAGAGAAGAAAACTCATATCTTAACGTATAAAAATCCAATGATCGTGAAATTTGAAGGAACATCACATAACACATATATGAACATCATACTAAAATTTCATAACAAAAGAAAATTCCTAAACAAAGTTATGGTAGTCGGACTAAAGAGGAGAAATATATTTCAAAAATACCAAAAACATGAATTCTTACCTTAATTAAATTTTTTCTCAAACCTCCTTGAATTAACCCCAACAAAATTTCAATATATCTTTCAAATAATAGTATAGGAATTGAGAGGGAGAAGAAGGAGAAAACATGAAGAAGAGAGAGCAGGTAAGAAAGAGAAAACGTAAGAGAGAGAGAGAGACAGTTTACGTGAAAATGGCGTAAAAAAGGAGAGATATTTTCTTTTTAATTTCAAAAATTTCCTGACTATATTTAGGCTATTACCCATGGAAATGGGGAACAATAAGGGAAAGTCAAATGATTAGCTTATCTTACCATATTTCACCTCTTCAAAAATGGGAAACCATATCAATCAATCCAAATCATCATAAAATTCAAACCTCCTATTACCAAAATTAAGAAATCAATCCAAAAATATGCCAATCAATCAAAATAAATCATCCAATCATATCCAATCATCATTAGTGTCATTGTCACAAATTTTTGGGTGAATTCTGCTGATTGCTCGTCAACAGTCTTCGACTTACTGATCGCTCAATTTGGCTTGCCGAAGGTTTGAGGTCCATCCTGCCGATGAAGTTCCATCGGCTTGTCATTCAGTGAAGCACAATTTGGCCTACTGAACTTGAAGATTCGGCCTACCGAATTGCCTTATACACTAAAGGTTACCAAAATATTAATTTATTACAAAAATTATAATTAAACATACAACATAAATATCATAAACACTTTAAGCACATCAATTTCACATGGTCGTCTCGTGTTATAATACTTAACATAAAATAGTTAGTAATATCATAACACATATCAATAATGAAATCACTTAATGTAGTTATTCATCAGTTATATGAAAATTGACTGGTGTTACAATTTTCCCCTCCTTATAAGAGTTTCATCCTTGAAACTCATAATAGATGTAGATACTCTATTCTCATGTCATCTTCACGTTCCCATGTGGCTTCTTCCATTTGGTGATTTCGCCATAGTACCTGACCAATGAAATTCTTTTATTCCTCAAGGTCTTGGTTTTCTGATCTAAAATCTCTAATGGCTTTTTCTCATAGCTCAAGTCTTCTCGTATCTTTATCACCTGTGGCTCAATCATGTACATAGGGTTTCTTGAGCATCGAAACGTGGAACACGTCGTGCATAGCTAACATTTCTGATGGCAATCTCAACTGATAAGCTACCTTGCCTATCCGCTTCATGATTTCGTAAGGTTCGATGAATCTTGGGTTCAACTTGCCTTTCTTCCCGAACC
Source organism: Artocarpus camansi (assembly GCA_002024485.1). NCBI lineage: Eukaryota > Viridiplantae > Streptophyta > Magnoliopsida > Rosales > Moraceae > Artocarpus > Artocarpus camansi. Next base: position 6,846 of record LNSY01010681.1, read on the forward strand.
TCATAACTCCTTTCATTAGTACAACTTTTAAGAACATAGATTCACCTACAGCGAATTCTAAGGGTCTTCTTCTTCTATCAGTATAACTCTTTTGATGGCTTTGCATGGTCTCTATTCTCCTTCTTATCAACTTTACCATTTCAGAGGTTTCATTAAAAATTCAATCCTTTCATTGTCGATGCGTTCCATCAACTTCTTTTTACCAGCTACATGCCAACATATAGGCGACCTACATTTTTGCCCATATAGGGCCTCGTAGGGTGCCGTTTCAATTGTCGCCTGGTAACTATTGTTGCAAGTGAATTATGCTAACGGTAGCATTTTACACCAGCTGGTCTTAAAGTCGAGAGTACAGGACCGAAGCATATCCTCTAAGATCAAGTTCGTCCTCTATGTTTGGCCATTTGTCTGAGGATGGAAAGCTATACTAAAATGTAACTTGGTCCCCATTGTAGCCTGTATGCTTTTCTAGAACCTGGATGTGAACCTACCATCACGATCGAAGACTTAAGGATTCCATGAAGTCGTACAATTTCCTTGACATAGAGTTCTGCTAATCATTCCATAGAGTAAGTGATCTTGATAGAAATAAAATGCGCCGTCTTCGTTAGTTGGTCCACAACAACCGAAATAGCGTCATTACCGTTCATAATCTTAGGCAATTTGGTAATGAAATCTATTGTCATATCCTCCCATTTCCATTTCAGTATCTGGATTGACAGTAAATCACCACCAGGTCTGTGGTGTTCAGCTTTAACTTACTGGTGTATCAAACATTTCTTCACATACATGGCAACATCTTGTTTCATTCTAAACCACTAGAAGTTATCCCTTAGATCATTATACATCTTTGTTGCTCCTGGATGAATTGAGTAAGGAGTGTCATGAATTTTTGTTAAGATTCTTTCCCTTAGGCCATCAACGTTGGGAACACATAAGCAGTCCTTGAGGTATAGAGTTTCATCATCAACAATATGAAACTCTTCACATTTCCCTTCTTTTATTTCTTGCTTAATCCTTGTGAGGCTTATATCCTTATCTTGTTTACTCCAAATCTCATCGTGCAACGTTGGAGTAAGAGTGAGTGCTGATAGCTGGCTTGTGATAAGTTCCAAATCGAAGTCCTAAATTTCTTTCCTTAAAGGCTGAGACATTGCTTATAATGACATCAATGTAGCCATTAACTTCCTCCTCAGTGCATCTGCCACACGGTTAGCCTCTCTAGGGTGATACAAAATTTCAAAATCATAATCCTTCACGAACTCTAGCCATCTTCCCTATCTCATGTTCAGGTCCTTCTAAGTGAAGAAGTACTTTAGGCTTTGATAATCAGTGAAGATCTTGCACTAGGCCCCATATAAATAATGTCTCTATATTTTCAATGCAAAAACAACTGCTGCTAGCTCGAGGTCATGAGTAGGATAATTCTTCTCATAGTTCTTTAATTGTCTCGATGCATACATAATCACTCTGTCATTCTGCATTAGGACTACACTAAGGCCCATCTTAGAAGCATCGCTGTAAATCACAAATCTATCACTTCCTTCTGAAATGGCCAAAACTGGAGTTGTCATTAGCCTCTTCTTCAGCTCTTGGAAACTCTTCTCACATGCTTTAGTCCATTCAAACTTATTTTCTTTGCTGGTTAGATTTGTGAGTGGTATTGAAATTTTGGAAAAGTCTTCTACAAATCTTCGATAATAACCAGCTAGGCCCAAAAAGCTTCTCATTTCACTTGCATTCGTTGGTTGTTTCTAGTTGAGAACAGCCTCTACCTTAGCAAGGTCTACCATGATTCCTTCTTTCGAAATTACATGCCCCAAGAAAGACACTCTATCAAGCCAGAATTTGCACTTGGAGAATTTTGCATATAACTTATGTTTCCTTAATGTCTCCAGCACAATTTTCAAATGTTCCTTATGTTCTTCCCGATTCCTTGAATAAACAAAAATATCATTGATAAACACAACAACAAATTTATCGAGAAAGTCCTTGAATACTTGATTTACTAGATCCATAAAGGCTACAAGTGTTTTCGTTAGACCGAAAGGCATAACCACAAATTTATAGTGACCATACCTCGATTTGAAGGTTGTTCTTGGGATGTCCCCTTCTTTAATCTTCAACTGGTAATATCCCGACCACAAATCAATCTTTGAGAACATAGATACACCATTTAGCTGATCAAACAAGTCATCGATTGAAGGTGACTGGTACTTATTCTTGATTGTTGCCTTGTTCAACTCCCTATAGTCGATACATAATCTCATAGACCTGTCCTTCTTCTTAACAAATAGAACTAGGACTCCCCACGGTGAGTGACTTAGCCTGATGAATCCTTTGTTAAGTAGATCTTTTAGTGAAAAATATAGCCCCTTCAACTCTGCTGAGGCCCTTCTGTAAGGTACCTTTGAAATCGGGTCGGTGCCTAGAGCGAGCTTGATCTCGAATTCAACTTCTCTATCAGGAGGTAAGCTTGACTGATCATTTGGAAACACCTTTGAAAATTCTCGTACTGCTAACACATTCTCAATTCTTATCTGTTCTTCTTGACTTTTATCTACAATGTTCGCCAAATAGCCTATGCAATCGCTAGCTAACAATTTCCTTGCTTTCATGGCTAACAAAAACATGCTTGGTTTCTTTCTGGACTCGTCAACATACATGAACTTTTGTTCACCTTCTGGTTGGAAGATCAACTTTCATTTTCGGCATTCAATGGAAGCATTATACTTGCTAAAAAAATCCATCCAGAGAATCATGTCATAATCATACATATCGATCACAATAAGGTCGATGAAAAGTTCCCTTTAGAAATTCATAAGGGTACTATACGTAAACAATGCGTAGATATCATCACTTTCCTAGAGGGTAGTGTCGTAGTGAATCCCTATCTCATAGGCTCTAAATGAACCCTTAACTTCATAGCAAAAGACGACGATACAAAAGAATGTGCGGCACATGTATCAAAGAGGACATATGCATTAATCAAAATACTTGATATCTAACTTGTGACCACATTTGAGGCTTCAGCAGCCACTTGTTTTTTCGTCATGGAATAGATATGGGCATTTGTAGGTGGGGCTTCAAGTCTTCCTTGGTTAATTAATGGCCCTTCAAGGGAGGCTTGTATTTGATAAAGTTGGGCTGGAGAAGCTCTCTATGGGGCCTGAGCATTAGTCTGATTGGGGTAGTTCTTAGCAACATGATCTTTTCATCCACAGATTAAACACCAGTTAGTCCCCGTAAGGCATTTTCTAGGATGTTTCCTTCCACATTTGGTGCAAGGTTGAAACTGCCTGTAATTATTGTTGTTGGGATAGCTGCCATTAAACCTCTTGTTGCCTTAGTTTTGTTGGTGATGAGAATTGCTCTTTCTCTTGTTGTTCCTCCAGTGTTGGCTGCTGTTGTTGTTGTTGTTTCTGTGCTGAGGGCGGTTCTAAAAGTTTGCATTACTGACTATCTGTCCTAATTGAGGCTGATTTCTTCTTAGCTTTGACAAGTAGAACTCAGCACGTTGGGCCCTCAAAACAACCTGCTCTTGGCTTCGAGGTGGAATTTTTAGAGATAAATCTCTTAAGTGTGGCACCAACTATAGGGATAGGATAGAAAAAAATTTATCTCCTAATCATAATAGACTTTTGACTCTTCCTACTACTTCTATAAATAGAGGCCTTTGGTCTTCATTTATTCTATGAGATTGCCCACATACAAATTAGAGAGAAAAGCTTAGATTACTCACATGTAGTAATCCTAGTTCTTGAGCACTTTAGTAAGAGTGTAGTTGTGATGGAGATTTGTTGAGTTGTGCTCACACACTCAATGATCTAAAGGAAAAGAATAACATTGAAGATTTGGCAGTAGAGATTTGTTCTTGAACAATTGTTTAGTCATAAATGCTATTTTTGGTCTCCAACAAGCACAATAAATTAGATTTAATTTATTGTTTATAGCATTATGAGTTAGATTCTTAGGGATTCATAAAATTTTTAAAGTTCCAACATGGTCTACGCTAGCAAAGATTAAGGTATTACTTCCTAGTTCACAAGTTGCATCGGATGGTGAAGTCTGACCCGTTGAAATATCTCTTGACATGCCCTATGCTCGTAGGTTGCCTTACCCGATGGCTCCTATGTCTATTTAAATTTGACATAGCATGTGTTAGTTTAACCATAATTAAAAGCTAGGTCACGATGCACCTAATGGCCTAATTTGGTAGGGAAGCTAAGGAGCTGCCCTAAGACAAATGAGGACTTGCCTAAAGAATCATGCTGCACAACAGAAGTGGAGGATTTTTGGACACTCAAATTCGACGGGTCTGCCACAACAACTGTTGGAGGTATGGGGATTGTCTTGGTCAGCTTGGATAGATAGACAACAACTTTGTCCCATCAAATAACCTTCCCTTACACCAACAACATTTTCAAATATGAGGCCTTCTTGAAGGGATTGGTTACTGCAAGAAATATAGGGATTTAAAGGCCTAAAGTCGTTAGGGATTCAAATTTTGTGGTGAGACAATGAATGGAGATTTTTCTTTTAAGGAGCTAGCTCTCGCTCCCTAGTAGACTATGGCTTAAAAGGTGGGAAGGCAATTTGAGAAGATCATCATCGACCACATTCCCAGGTCAAGCAATCAGTATGTGAATGCATTGGCAATGCTAGGTTTACAGCTTCATATGACTGGGAAACTTATAAGAATCAAAGTCTCAAAGAAAGACATTCCTATTGTCCAAACGTTGGCAGAACAACTAAGGGAAAAGGAAGCAAAGTCATTCAAGGAAGATTGGAGATCACCCATCTGAGCGACATTGTCAACACTTGAGGTAGATGGTTGTCTAAGCGAGTTGAAGGAGTACAAGATCCTCTCAGGAGAACTATACAAAGGGCTACCTGACGGCATACTTATGAGATGTGTTGGCACCATAGAAGCAATGCAGTTGCTTAGGTAGGTCCATGAAGAAACATGTGGGAATGATGCCTATGTCAGTCTTTACCAGAGATGCAAAGAAAGGTTTAATGTTGGCCAAGCATGAAAACGAAAGTTGGGGACTTGCAAGCATCATGTCTTAAATGCCAACTAGCAGGTGCAACCGAGGACGCCTTCACCACCCATTTTATGAGAGCTTGATGGAGCCCATACCTATACTACCTTGGGAATAGGACTTTCCCAGTGAATTTTAAGGAAGATTACAAACTCGAGAAGCTAATTGGGAGGTCCTTCATCATAAGGGGGATGCTATTCTGAAAGGAATGGGGTACCCTTATGATGTCACAAAGTGTGATGCCCATAATTCTCCCATACTCATTAGCAAATGTATTGCATGATTTTATGATGATATGCATATGATTTATATGTTGATTAATTATTTAAAATGCATGGTCATATTGATAGTATACAATAAATACTATGTATATTATATTGTAATATGACAAGTTTCTCAAAAGCGAATCCGGTAAGTGTTATAATGGAAAGGAAGTTGTAATAATGATGTTTAGGGATTACAATGGATTTAATGGATAAAGGAGCTATATTATATCTATAAGGTACAAAATTAGGGGGAAACAGCCACTTTTGACCTGAACGGAGAGTTTTAGTATAAGTTTTGTTGACAAAAAGGATCCATGAATGATGTGAGATCGCTTATGATGATGATGTATAGCTACAAATACAATAATGAGTGGAGGATGTGAGTTTCATGTAAGTTTCTTAGTTAGAATGCTCTAGAAAAGCCTAAATTACAAAATTTTTTATGTTCAAATTTTTGAGTCATGATTAAAGTATGTCAGGTTGTAAGTGGCTTGAGAATTTATTATTCCATGTTTGATAATTTATAGAAGAGCTCTAGAGGAATAGATAAAGTTTTGATAACAAACGGTTAAGAACTCAAAGACTAAGTTTGTAGTGTAACAAAATTTTAGTGTGAGCATATGCACCGAATTTGGCAGGCAAAATGATTAGCCACAACTAATATGTACTTGAGCTTTTGTATGAACGTTTAACACCTCATTAAGGAGGTGTGTATGCTAACATAAGGACACTAAGCTAGCCAAGGTGAAACCACTACATGGTGAAGTAATTTAAGGTGTGTTCATAGTTGTTTAAAAAGCTTATAAGTAACTAGGTGCCATATTTTAGACTTGAAACTCTAAGTCTGACTCTTCAAGCTCTAAAACTTCATTTCCCATCTATGTTTTGATAGAAAAACAAAATTTCTTGGAGGTTTGTTAAGTTTTAGGTGCCAAATTATAAGAAAAACCTAACGGGGGACATCCCCACAAAAGGGTTTAAGTAGGAAGTGGTGGTTTCAAGTTCATTTTTGGTGTTATCCAGAATTAGAGGCATGAAGTATTGAACCCCACGAGAGCTTTATTAATAGTCTGATTGAGTAAAGCAAGTAGAATTTCACCTGTATCACCATGATTGTTGTGCATTTAATGTTGTGAATTGATATGTGAAAGTAATGTGCATTGCAGTGCGTGTTGTGATTTCAAATATATGCGAGCATATAAAGAATTATGAAAATGTAAAATTGATTATACTGGTGAGCTGTGATAGGACTGTAAGCGTCTGGGATGTAATAATCTAAAACTTTTAAGCGTTTGGCATGTAATGATGTGAAACTTTTAAGCGTCTTGGACACAATGATGTGAAACTTTTAAGCGTCATGATTAGGCATCCACGATGCCATGTAAGATGTTAAGTGTCTGGGATGCCAATGATCTAAGCATCTAGGAAGTAATACTTTCCCCACTAGGAAACACTACATAATGTACATACTAAGTAAAGAGTATGAAAAATATAGTGAAGAGTAAATGAAATGAAATGATGATAAAGAGAAAAGTTAAAGAGTAAACGTATATTAATTAAGCTCATTCATTTAAATGCTACTCATGCTTCCATAATTCTACTTACTGGGCATTAGCTCACTCACTTTTAAAGTGATGTATATGAGGGCATGTCCTAGTACTAACTAAGAAGTAGATGGTTGGCTGGCACGCTCTTGATGCTTGAGGCTAACGTATAGCTAACCTATTATTTTGTGGTGATGAGACTATAAAAGTCTACATTTTACAATATTAAAATAATTTATTTATGTTTTTATTTCTTATTAAATTCTCTAATTAATAGTATTTTTGTGTTAATAAGTATTTTTGTTTCTTATTGTAAAATATCTTTAAAAAAATGTTTTTACTGTGTTTTTATGTTTACTAATATTTTTGGTCAATTTTAGAGTTGTTTTGGTATATTAAATATGTGTTTAGTTTGTAAATAATCAAAACCATAAAAATAACATGCGTTTTTTTTACTTTGAGTCTTAATGTGTTTTTAGTTTGTAAATATGTTCTATTATATTTCTAGTAATTTTTAAAAATATTTGTAAGTCTTAAAAATTATATTTATATCAAACAAAAAAAATAAAAATTTTAAAAGTTTGTAATTAGTTTTATGTGTTTTATTATAAAATAAATATTTTTTAATAATTATTGTAA
>LNSY01010750.1:965-13024 GCA_002024485.1 Artocarpus camansi
TTAGAGCTGTACTTTCGAACTATATAACATTATGAAGCTTTAAATAAGCTAACCGTATATGACATGTTATAATGTGTCACATCCGCATAGGATATTCATAATTGGCTTAAGGATAAGTTTTATTTTATCTTGCTGATTATTTTTATCTCACATTCCATTATTATACCATTGGAATACTTACTATACATAGATGGTATACCATTTAGTTACACCTATGTATCCAAATAGTTGAGCACTCCAGTCTTCTAATTATAAGATTAAGCATATAAGAGAATATCATTGACTTTACAAAAAGAGCTATGGATTCCATATCTATGAATAACAAATCTATGCAATCAAGAATCATATCTCCAAGGTAACAGTATGTGTACCATCATAAAGTCAAGAAGTCACCCTTTGGTACATTAAAAATAAGTCAAGAATATAGGCCCATTAGTCATTTTAGGAACAAGACACAACACATATAATTGTTTAAAGTTAATCGATTCGCACAAACATAATTATTAACCAAATCAATTCAACTTTTATGCCCCTGATTCAATACATCGTCAAATATGACAATGCACTAATGTTTCTACTCACGGAGTCCCACTCCATTGACCAACACAAGCCATCTCCCATTAGGGATGAAGACAACATAACAATCTTAGCATGAATAAAGCACCTAACTTTATTCTCTTGATTGCGGATTTTAAGATTTAGACCATCACCTTTAAAATTCATGTCTTCCATATAATATATCCATCATATGCATGATTCTTAAAGGTTTAGACTGACAGTCTCAGTCTTTTGTTTGCTTATTATATATTCAACAAACATGAACATAAAGAGGGCAACATTTGGTATATAAATAATAAATAAACTCTTTATTGATAAAATGTCTTCAAAAACATATTACAACATTTTATTCCTTAAGACATTATGTCTAACAATCTCCCACTTGCACTAAGTGAGTAGATATGATAGACCTCGCTTCCCCGTAGCATCTACATGCCTCTCAAAAACTCTCACATTTAGTGTCTTTGTGAATGGATTAGATAAATTGTCCTCAGACGCTATTTGGCATACAACAACATGCCCATCCTCAATGAAGTCAATTATCACATGAAACTTTCGATGAATATGCTTACTCTTCTTATGATACCTTAGTTCCTTAGCATTAGCTATCACCAAAGTGTTATCACAATACAGTGATACTACCTTATCCATACCAAAAACTATCTCAAGATCCCCAAGAAACTTGCAAAGCCATACTGCTTCTTTTGAAGAGTCATTGGCTGTCACATACTCAACCTCTATCGTTGAATTCAAAGTGCAATCTTGCTTGACACTTTTCCAAACAATTGCACCATCACTTAGAGTAAACACAAAACCATAAGTTGATTTTCTAGAATCTTAACAGGATTGAAAATCCGAATCAGTGTATCCTAGTGGTGTGAGATCCTCACCTAAATACACAAGTATATACCCTCGAGTTCTTCTTAGGTACTTGAAATTATGCTTGAAAGTAACCTAGTGGTTTAGTCCTAGATCTGATTGAAATCAACTTACTATCCTGACCACATAACAAATGTTTGGTCGTGTGCAAAGCATAACATACATGAGACTACCCACTATCAAAGCATAATGCACCTTCTTCAAGTATTCTCTTTCTTTTTCAGACTTTGATGAGTATTTCTTAGAAAGAATAATTCTAGACCTAGATAATTGCCTACTTTTCTTGGAATTCTACATTGCATACCTCTCAAGAATTTTATCAATGTAGGCTGCTTGGGATAAAGCTATCATTTTGTTCTTCCTACTCCGAAAGATCTGGATACCGAGAATATAATTAGCTTCCCAAGTCTTTCATGTCAAACTGCTTAGTCAACTATACTTTGACTGATGACAATGCTCCAAAGTCATTGTCAATTAGTAGAATGTTATCTACATAGAGCAGTAGAAAAACCACTTTCTCATCCTTAATGTGTTTGTAAGCACTTGTTTCATCTATGTTTTGTTTGAACACATAAGTCTTAATCACCTTATTGAATCTTATGTTTCAAGAACAGGAAACCTACTTAAGTCTGTAAATTGACTTTAGCAGCTTACAGACCTTACCCTCTTAACTCTTAGCTTTGAACCAATCTGGCTGCACCATATATATGGAGTCATCAAGATAGCCATTCAAAAAGACCGTCTTGACATCCATCTACCAAATCTTGTAGTTGAGAGCGGCAGTTATGGATAAGAGAATACGAATGGAATTAAGCATGGCTACAGGCAAAAAGGTTTTCTCATAATTGATTCCTTCCTTTTACGTGTATCTGTTAGCTACCAATCTACCCTATAAGTTTCAACTTTTCCATCTACTCCTTTCTTTTAGCTTATATATCCACTTACAGCTTATGGGTTTTACCCCTTTGAGAAGATTCTTAAGTTCCTAGACCTGATTAGCCTCCATAGACTTCACTCAGTGTTCATAACTTCTATCCAAAGCTTTAAATCGACATCCTCCATGGCCTTTGCATAAGTATAAGGATCCTTGTCATGTTCAACTGGTTCAACCGAGTAGGCTTCACCATTGAACATATACCTCTTGGGTTGACACCCAATCCTCCTACTAATCTGACACCCTCTTAGGTTGTTGTTTAGTTGGTTTTTCTACATTGATTAGATTGGTTTCAACTAGAACCCCCGAAGTGATCAAATAACTTGCCAACTCCTTGAGTAACACTGTACTTCAAGGTTTAAAGTTGTTCATGTAACTTTCCTCAAGAAATGTTCCATTCGTTGAAACCATGACTTTATTTTCTTTTGGGCTATAGAAACAACCCCCTTTAGTCCCTTTTGGATATTCGCTTCCTTACATAGGACATGAACTGGACATTCTCATATGCAAATATGGTTTAAGGATATCTTCCTACCTGTCCACAATTCGTGAGGAGTTTTAGGAACCGATTTTGAAGGCATATTGTTCTAAAGATAACATGCAGTTTGTAGTACATATCCCCAAAAAAATGAAGGTATTATCAAATAACTCATCATGGACCTAACCATGTCTAATAAAGTTCTCTTCATCCTCTCAGCTATGCCATTCTACTACAAAGTGCTAGGCATAGTCAAATGGGATAAAATCCCATTCTCTAACAAGTTTTTCAAGAACTCATTGAAGAGGTATTCACTACCTCGATCGGATCAAAGTGCCTTTATGAGTTTACCTAAATGCTTTTTTGCTTTAGCCCAAAACTCCCTGAACTTGTCAATAGTTTCACTTTTATGATGTATTAGGTAGACATATCCATACCTTAAGTAATCATCAATAAAGGTGACAAAGTACTCATACTCTCCTTGTGCTCGAATGTTCATGGGACCACAAACATCACTATGCATAAGTTCTAGAACCCCTTTGGCCCTATTGCCCTTAGGTCTTTTGGTCATTTTGCCCTCTAAACAAGATTCATATCGTAGTATAGATTTCAACTCTAAGTGACTTAAAGGTCCACCCTTTACTAACTTTTGAATCCTATTTAGGCTAATATGACCTAATCGCAAATACGAAAGATAAGTCTAATTAGAGTGAGAAGTTTTAAGTCGTTTAGAGTTATTACCATTAATCTCATTGTTAAGTAGTATGTCTACCTTAAGTTTAATAAGATATAGATTATTTTGCATCCATCCATCATAGATAAAAGATTTGTTTTTAGAAATTACCACTTTTTTATTAAAAGATACTGAATAAGAGTCTTTAAATAAACAAGCTATAAATATCAAATTCTTTTTAAGTCTAGAAACATGAAAACAATCTTTCAAAACTAAATCCTATAATTATTAAATAAAGATGAATGTCTCCCACTATTTCATCCAACACCATGGATCTATTGCCCATTTGAAGCGTGAAGTCTTCATGCAGTAGACTTTTCGTTTCTTTGAACCTCTACAGAGAAACACAAACATGATTAGTTGCTCCAAAATCTATGATCCAAGTGTCACTTAATTCCTCAACTAAACAAGTTTCAATAACCAAAAGAGAACACTTACCTCCTCTGGAAAGGAAGTCCGTGTAATTCTTCTTTATGTGCCCAACCTTCCCACAGTAAAAGCACTTTAACTTCTTTGGGTTCTTCTTTTTCTTCTTCTTATTCTTGCCATTTATAGGAATAAAAGACTTCCTATTCTTAGCCTTCTACTTTTTTCTCTTCCCTCGATTAGGATTAGAACTAGATGCAGCTGCTAAGTTAGCCTCACCTCCTATAGGAGTTTCCCTGATCAAATTTTTGAACTCCTGTAATTGCTTCATTAGCTCAGTCAAGGTCACATCCTGTCTATTGCTCAAATTATCTAAAGCTTTGAACAGGATGAATTCCTTAGATAGTGTCTCAATGGCCATAATCGTCTGTGACTCAGCATCAATATCAGCTTCATGGGTTTGCGCCTTAGTGAGGTAACCCAAGACCAACATCATATGCTCCTTCACAAGAGTCCCTAGGCTTTGTTTGTAGTTCAAAAGTTTTTGAAGAGCCCCTTGCCGTTTTGTTAGGACTTGGCCTCCAAACATGACTTTAAGATTATCCAAAATCTACTTCGTTGTCTCATAATCTTCATTTTGAGCTTGCAGCACATTATTCATGCTAGCCATCACATAACAGTAGGCTTAATCATTAGCATCTTTCCAACAATCATATGCTTGGATTTGCTCATTAGTAAATCACCTGGTAGGGTTAGGAAAACATGGAGTTGTCAGCACAAATAATAGTTTCTTAAAGGATAAGACAAGATTCAGGTTTCTTTTTCGGTCATTATAATTCTTGTGAATTAATTGGTTCTTATCAAGTATCAAAGATAAAGCATTTTTAGACATTTTAATCTATGATAAAGAATTCATATACCAAATATAGGCAAACATTTCATATCAATTTAGTAAGATAACACAAATAAGTAAACAAATTTATGTGTCAAAACTTTAAAAAATCACAACCTTAAAATGATAATTATTAACTCAGAATTCAACAAGTAGCCTAGGGGAAACTTGTTAAATTCAATTAGGAACACAGATCCCCTCTAATTAATATATGCCATCCAAGACCCATATGATCCAGCATATATTAATAATCATTTTCTTTGGCTATTAATTTATTAACAGAGCTCTTAGGGGAGATTAATAATAAAATTAATCTTGAGTGTATAACTATCATTTCAATTATTTTATCTATGATCTATAATCATCGCTTAGGGATGTAAAACAATAAATCATGCTAAAATAAATTATCCCCTTAGAGATCTAACTCAGTACAAGATGAAATTCCTTCCTAGGGGTCGCAACTGCCATGTGTTACCTATGGACCAACAATGGAGGCTGTAGGACCTCTCTTCGAAAACCTTCTCCCACTCAATATTTTGAAAACCAAGGTTTTATGTTAACATGTTTGAACAATTTTTAATGAGCAGCACTCCCTGTTCTACATAGCATATTATCAACATACATAGTAAATCATATTATAATGTAGGCAAGCAAAGCAACATGCAAAGCTACAAGCAAAATAATAATAAATAAATAGCCATAATATTATGGGTCCATCCTAAAGAGAAGAAAATAAAGATTACAAATCATTAATAGACACATATTATCGATTCTTCATCTTATATCTTCAAGTTATATTCTTCTTTATGTGGCATCCATCTTCAATTCTTCAATCCCTCATAGATCAAATGTTTTATTTTTTCAATCATCATAAAATTTCATGTTTCTTAGAATTGTCTCAAAAATAAAATAAAAACTACATCGAAAAACCCACCTTTTTTGAAAACGTACTGCTCTCTACCAGCCTGTCGAACTTCATCATTGGCCTATCAGTTGCAACCATCGGCCTGTTGCCAAAGCTAAGAGAATTTTGCCCTATGGATAGCCTGCCGAACTAGAAGTTCAGCCTACCGGTCTACGACCATCGGCTTGCCAAACTTAAGGCTTCAACCTACCGATTGAGCTGATTTCATGCTTTTCTATAAAATAATTTTTAAGCAGTTTTCAATCTTATTTTCAACAATTCAAAAAAATAAAAATTTTAAAAACTTAGGAAAATCAATTGAACTCCTATCATCTTTATATTCTAGATCTGTCTTTACTTTGAATAATTATTTAATTACAAAATTTTATAAATTTAAAATTAAAATAATAATTCCTAGACGGTGATGATAGACTACCATCTAATTATATGAAAAACCTAAATACACAACCATAATTAATTAATAAACATTCATCATATAATCTCATGACAACATTATATAGAAACCTTAAAGTGCCAACTCTATAAAAAAAAATTAAATTCAAGCATAGGAGAGAACAAGATCATATAATCTATATATATAGCATGATCACAAACTCGTAAATTTACGTAAAAACACTAATTCTGATACCAATTGTTAGAAAATGTGTACATAGCAAAAGTTTAAAAATTTTAAATCAAAATATTTTTTAAAACACAAGTTAGACATGTTGTATACATAAATTAATGACAGATCTTACTAACTTTTTGTATATCAAAGTAGGTTCAAATCCATGTAGAGAAGAACATTCTAGAAGAGCCTTAACCAACTGCTCTTTTTTGCTATTCTCTATCCATGATCAAAGTGTAGATGGTTACATATCGTACAACTCTTCATTTGGTGACTCTCCTTCCAACTATTTGAGAAGACCTAAAGCTATGGTTCTTGATTGTGAACAATAGCTCTTAGGAAGTTTTAGAGTTTCTCAAACTAGAGTACTCAATCTTTGCTTCTCAACAGATCTAAAAATTGAGAAAAAAATCTTTGCTTATCAATAGATCTGAATAACTAAGAAAACTTACCTCTTATTTATAGTGGTCGAATCTAGGGTCAAGCCTTATTAGATAAAGCCTCAAAATTCAAATCTGGATCAACTTTTGAAGAAAAACGCGTATAAATTGCAGGATCGGTAGGCTGAACTAGGAGATCGGCCTGCCCAACTTACTCCATCTACAAGTCGAACTATTACATCAGCCTACCAAATTTGCGATAATTTGATCCTTAAAAATATCTTATTTTTTATCTGAGATTTTTAGATAGATCCCCAGTTTTAATTCAAATAATCTAATAGAAAAGTTATCTAATCAAAACAATCATATATGGATATTCTTACATAAAATAAAATATTATCCAAATAATTCAACATGTTTATCTTGAACGAATTTTCAAAATTAATTCAACCGATAAACAAATATGAATTATTAAATCTAATCTTTATCAAATTTTAGAAAATCTAACAATTTAACATAAGTCACTAATATGTAGGAAAAACATGCCGTATCGTTACAAGATTTATTATGAGCTAGTAAAGAGGACATGATGGACATATGCAGTTCAAGCTCCTATAATTATAAAATACAATATCCCAAATATATATTTTATAATTATCAACTCTAACACTACTCCACTAAAAGCTTAGAGCTGCACTTTCATATTATATAAAATTACGAAGCTTTAAGTAAGCTAACCATCCATAACATATCATAATGTGTTACATCCCTATAGAATATTCATAATCTACTTAAAGATAAATTCTGTTTTACCTTCCCGATTATTTTTATCTTATGTTCCATCATCACACCATTGGAATACTTATTATCCATAGATAGTATACCATTTGGTTACACTTATGTATCTAAATGGTTGAGCGCTCCAGTCTTCCAATTAGAGGATAATGCATATAAGGAAATATCATTGACTCTACAAATAGAGCTATGGATTATATATCTATAAATAATAAGTCTATGCAATCAAGAGTCATGTCTCCAATGTACTAGCATGTGTACCATCATAAAGTCAGGATGTCACTCTTTGGTACATCAAAAAATATAAGTCAATAATACGGGCTCATTAGTCATTTCAGACTAAGATGCAACACATATAATTGTTTAAAGTGAATTGATTTGCATAAATAGAATTATTAACCAAATCCATTCAAATTTTATGTTCTTGATCCAATACATTGTAACCTATGACAATGCAACAATATTTCTACTCACAGAGTCTCACTCGATAACTAAGACAAGTCATTTCCCGTTAGGAATGTATACAGCATAACAATCTTATCATAAATAATGCACCCAAATTTATTCCCTTGATTATGGATTTTATGATTTAGATCATCACCTTTAAAAGTCATGTCTTCTATATAATCTATCTATCATATGCACGATTCTTAAAGGTTTAGACTTATAGTCTTAGACTTTTGTTCACTTATCAAACATTCAACAAATATGAACATAAAAATGACAACATTTAGTATATGAATAATAAATAAACTCTTTCTTGATAAAATGTCTCCAAAAACATATTATAACATTTTACTCCTTGGGGCATCATGTCTAACAACTTCTCGCAAGATACAACAAACTCTAGACATAATATTTAGCAATAATATTATGTTGCAAAATAAGATATAAATCTGTAAATTTCTATAGATCTAATAACACGCAGATGTGTCATTTCATAAACCGGTGCAACCTTTTATGTAAAGATATCCTTTCATGAAACAATGCAACTATTATAACATATTCGTCTGTTTTCAATATTAGATTTTCAGGTTGTATGAAAGCATTCAACAAAACAATAAAATGGATTGAAACAATTCAAATCATACAACTTTTAAAATGACAACATTTTGAGCTAGCCATGGCACCAACATTTCGATGTTGTGGCACTTCATACGACTCTAGATAGTACTGTTGTTAAGACAACATCACGATGTTACCATTGAGCACCATGGCGCCAACACCTAGATAACCCGATGTCTAGGTGCTCAATGTTGGGTTCTCTATTTTGAAAGTGCATTTTGCACTATTTTAGCATCATAGCCTCAAATTCTAGCACTGTTGCCCTACACTTTGACTCCAAAACACTAAAAAGGGCATATATATCTATATGTATTATTTTCTTGTATGATCTTTGCTCTCGTCTATTTAAGAGACATATTACAATCTCTTTTACAAATGGGATAGCAGTGGAACAATAATGTGGTGTTGCAAGGCCTAGGTTCCAAGTCTAAGAAAAAAAGCTAGGATACTGATTGTTTTTAGGTGGAGCACTATAAGTGTAGCTCTATGCTCTCTTAAAGCCTCATCCCTGGTGATGTGATACATTTGATCATGTATGAAGTTTCATGCGTTTGAAAATGATACACTATATAATTTTAAAAATTTTAAATTAAAGTTTTTTCCAAATAACAAATTTGCCATGCTAAAGACATAAATTAATAACAGATCTTACATATCTTCTTAGCAATCTAAAGACTGTAGAAATCATGACTAGAGAAGAATGTTTTGGAAGAGCCTCAACCAACTAGTCTTCCTTGCTATTTTCTTTCCACAATCGAAATGCAAGTGGTCGCACATCGTACATTTTTCCTCCAATGACTCTCCTTCCAACCACTTGAGAAAATCAAGAGCTAATGTTCTAAATGCTAAGCAATAGCTCTCTAAGAGTTTCAAAGTTTTTCTTATTAAAAAACTTACTCTACAGTTCTCAAATGATCTAAGAAACAATGAAAAATAGTTCCTTTTACATAGTGGTCAAAAATGGGGTTAATCCTTGTTAGATTAGGCTTCAAATTTTAAGTCTAGATCAATATCTAATCAAAAACATATCAAACACATAACAAAATTATCGCATGTTTGGCCTGCTAACTGTGTGATCACCTTGTCGAATTGGCTACACCAGCCTACCAAACTTGGCAACCGGCCTGCCAATTTAGCGATAATCTAAAAATCTCAGAATATCTAATTTCACACAAGAATCTTAGATAGAGCCTCAGTTTAATTCAGCCAACCTTAAAACAATCATATATAGATAATCCCATATTAAATAAAATATTATCCAAATAATTGAACAAATTTATCCTAAATTAATTTACAAAATTAATTCAACTAATAAACGATCATAAATTATTAAATCCAATCAATCAAATTTCATCGAATCTAATAATTAACACAAGTCATCAATATGTACGAAAAACATGTTGTATCATTGCATGAATTATTATGAGCTAGCAAAGGGTCTGATAATTGTAAAATAACATATCCCAGATATATATTTTATAATTATTAACTATAATACTACTGCATTCAAAGCTAAGAGCTACACTCTTGAGCTATATATAAAATTACCAAGCTCCAATAAGCTAATTGTCTATGACATATCATAATGTATGACATCCCACAGGATATTCATAATTGGCTTAAGGATAAATTTCATTCTACCTTTTTAATTCTTTTTAGCTTATGTTCCATTATCTCACCATTGGAATAATTACTATCTATAAATATTATACATTCGGTTACACCTACGTATTCAAATCGTTGAGCACTTTAGTTTTTAATTACAGGATAATGTCTGTAAGAAAATATCATTAATTCTACAAAAGAGCTTTGGATTTCATATATATGAATAACGAGTATACTCAATCAAGAGTCATGTCTCAATATACCAGCATGTGTACCTTCATCTAATTTAAGATGTCATTCTTTGGTATATCAAAATATAGAAGTCAAGAATACGGGCCTATTATTTCATTTTAGAATTAAGATGTAACACATATGATTGTCCAAAGTGAGTTGATTTAAATAAACATAATTATTAATCAAATCAATTTAACTTTTTGTCCCCGTCTGATATATCGTCACCTATGAAAATATTCCAATGTTTTTACTCGTAGAGTCCCACTCTGATGACCAAGACAAGTCATCACCCATTAGAGGTGTAGGCAACATAACAATCTTAACATGAATAAAGTGCCTAACTTTACTCCCTCGGTTAAGGACCTCATTATTTAGACTATCACCTTTAAGATTTATGTCTTTAGCATAATCTGTTCATCATATGCACGATCTTAAAGATTTAGACTTATAGTCTCAAACATTTGTTTGCTTATCATGCATTCAACAGAAATGAACATAAAGAAGACAACATTTGATGTATAAACTCTTTATTGATTAAATGTCTCCAAAAATTTTTTACATCATTCAATCCTTAGGGTAACTAGTCTAACACCATCTTGGGTGGCTACATTAGGCTATGTTTTAAGATAAAATTTGATGATTACCAAGTACTTAGAGGTTATGAATGTCTACCTACTATACTCTATATAAATCATGAGATAATAAATCATACTCTTAAATGTGTTTTGCATGATTTATTGTTTCTTAACATTTATTTTTATTTATGTATGTTATATAAAAATTTAAGAAGCATATTATACATATTTGATTTTATAAAAGTGTTTGAATGAAATGTGTTTACTGTTTAGTATGTCTAGTATTAATATTAACTCTGAATTTAAATGTGTGTTTGAATTACTTCAAATTTATTTACAGCTAAATTTTGGATCTGTTATGCTTTTTATGTGTTTATCATATTTAGTAATTCTTATAAATTATTTTATAGCATAAATGATTTAATCCATAATTTTTAATTAAAAGTGCTCACTACCTAGGCTTTGTTGATAGATTTTAAAGCATTGATTGTGCGATAGCATATGTAATGACCCACACTTTCACTTGATATGATATTGTTCTATTTGAGCCAAAACCCCCATGTTTTGCCCTTGGGCTTCACCCTAAAAGGCCTCATATAATTAGGAGATGGTGTCATTACTTATGAACCACTATCTATGTCCATTCCTCGGCGATGTGGGACTGCACAACCTACCCTTTCTTGACTCTTTTAGCCTCAAGGGAATTATGATTGTCACATATACAAGGTTAATAAAAAGATTTTGTAAGGTCACATGTGAGATATCTATAGAAATCTTTTTGAGTGAAGGATATTTTGAAAATGTGCATCTTATCAAGATGGTTGACTTATAAATGTTTGAGGCTTAATGAGGATTAATTTTGGGAGAAAATTATTTATGGTAATATTTTAGCAAATTAAATATTCCATGACATGATATGATAAAGATCATATACCGTAATTCCTTTTATGGATGATGTTTGAATTAATAGAGACTTTAATGGTGTATTCTAGAATTATTATGCAGAAGAATAGAGATTAAATGTGAGATTATT
>LNSY01010884.1:1255-12143 GCA_002024485.1 Artocarpus camansi
TGAATATTATTGTGGAAGGTATTATCACATAGCAAATGATTATATCAATGGACAACCTTATTGTTAACATTCGATGTTTAAGGTTCTATATAATTTTGTGTATAATTTAAGAGTGCAACCTCAATCTCCAACAATTGTGTAAATCAAAGAATAATTATTATTAATTTAATTATAAGATAATTAAATATAAATAATTATTAGAGCTTAAATTATATATATTCACTGAATCCCTTTGCTAGCTTCACAACATTCTTTTAGATGAATCAACAGAAATTTTCTTGGACTAATTTCGTCAACAGGGGCAAAATGGTAATTTCACACTATAGTCCACTAAGATTGTGTGTGGTGCCATACATTAGAGCTCTAGGGAGTCTAGGTGGCACCATACTTCATGATTTTAGGAATCAAATAGATCACATGATCTTCACATAATCTATTTATAATCTTGTTACAGATAAAAAATGTCAGTTGAACTAAAATCGAATCTCTGATAAATTTTGGATGGATATAGGATCACATAGTTAGAGGTAGTTATGACATATGTCACTCTCCTATTAGAAGCTTGGAGATCACGCCCAACTACCCTATGGTAGGTGTGATTCTCTATATTATCTTTGGAAGATTTTGCTCTAACTAACTCCTAGTGCATTTATAAATAGGCCTTGGAGGTTCTATTTTTTGAAGACTTTTCTTTAGCTTTTATCTAGTGTTCTTTAGCTCTTCTCTTTAGAGTATAAAGAACTTCTATCAAGAAGAAAGGTTGGAACGAGAGATTATAGTGATAATCTAAGAGATCTTACTAGAGCCTACACACCAGTTAAT
Source organism: Artocarpus camansi (assembly GCA_002024485.1). Taxonomy (NCBI): domain Eukaryota; kingdom Viridiplantae; phylum Streptophyta; class Magnoliopsida; order Rosales; family Moraceae; genus Artocarpus; species Artocarpus camansi. The sequence continues at coordinate 2,078 of LNSY01010884.1, forward strand.
CTAGAGTAGAAGAATAGCAAGGAAGATCTAAAAGTTTTGGAACGTTTGATTATCTAGAACTATTGTCAAACTCGTAAGTTTATGTTTATTCAATTATTTGTATGTAGCATTATGAGAATAATCTTGAAACATTTACGAAAAATTTTAAAACTTTATTCTGCTACATATTTTTGTGATTTTCGGGCCCATAAACCAACAGGAACAACAAAATTAAAGCGATAAGAAAATGAAAGAAAAATGAAGTGTGAGAATTTTATCCATTTGATAACTAGCAAAAAATTTCAAAAGTCATAAAATGCTCCAAAGCTTAAAGGAAATACTAACATTAAGAATATATAGATGAACACTAATTTACTTCATTCAAAACTCTCTAAATGTAAATGTGTACTAAATCACTCTCGCTCTTTGAATTGACGGATAGACTTATGTGATTAGATAGACAATGAGAAATCTCTACATAATGAAATTTAAGATTACCATAAGCCCATTGTTCATGTCGCCCTCCCTTAATAAAGGTTCACGTGTCATCAAAGATTGAGAATCTATAAGGCTTGTAATGTAAGGCTAAGACGATAGGTAGATGAAAAAGGAAAGTTTTCAGTTTGAATCACCTTAGACATATAATGCACTTTGCACTAAGAAAAAAAATGAAGAATAATATGAAAACATAAATGAATCTATTTACAGATATGACCAAATCACAAATTCGTCACATCGCCTTCCATGCTCTCTCTCAACGATTAAACTTCACATTCAAGCAAAGACGCGAACATGTCTATAAGTGATAGGGTGAGCGAAAGGGAATTCATAAAATTACTCTGTTAAGGTTATATGGGAAATGAATAAAATAGGTCAAAAAGCCTCAACAAGAAAAACAAGTTGTAAAGTTTATATAGGTTGGCTTCAAAGGCTCAAACAATCTAAAAAATGCCTCAATTATCTTGCCGATGGCACCAAACCTAGGATTTCACCTCGAGTTGCACTAGAATGGCTCTAGAATTTATGAGATGTAAAAATTAATCTAATGCACACAAGTTTATCCAAAAGTTTAAAACTTAAAGTTTAAAAAATTCATTTAAGGTTTAAAATTTCAAGTGATTGTGATTCATGGTGCTCAAATGTAAAGAGTCAAAAATGAGAAAACAATGATGTAAGTTAAGGATACGAAAATCTCAATAAATTACATCTTAAAAGAATTAAGAGCACAATTTGTGGCCATCATCACAATCCAATTCTAGTTATCCAATTTCTCAAAACTCACACTTTATTCAAACAAGTAAAGAAAAAACAAAAAATAACTAAACAACCTAAAGGAACTAAACAAGAACTATTCAACAAGACTAATGGAAGGAAAATCATGATAATAACAAAAAAAAAATTAAGGCTAAATGATCAACAAAATGTTCCCTTCCCCAAACTTAAACTAAACATTGTTCTTAATGTTTATAGCATTAAAAGAGCAAGGGTTAAGAACATATACCCTAGGGGTTTCTAGCCCAATTGTCGAGTTTCATTCATCTTCTCGAATCATTTCTACCAAAACTAAAGTCTTTAAACTCTCCATTATTTCAACACCTATCAAGACACTTCAAAATCAAACATTAATACAAAACTTCAAAATGAAATAAAACATAAACACAAACTAAGACAAAAACAAAAACAAAAACAAAACAAAACCAAAAAGGAGGGAAAAGATAGAAAGCTTGAGGTGCCTCTCAAGAGTGCTTGATTTAACATCTATAGCTGGACTCGGAGAAGGACTCATCAAAGAGTAGCTTCCACCCATAATATGTGCCATAGCACACTACAAATAGGACTTGATTGTAGTTGCACTCAAGCTTGGCAAGATTTAGATTTCGGTTCATAATCTCAACAAAATCCAGCTTCAAAGGATAGGTTTGGTGGGGATGAAGGAACGTTGCTAGTAGTGGTGGAGAAGTTTTGGCGAAAAATCATAGATGTAATCTTCGATGGGCATGGTTGGCTCAACAATTTGAACACTTGGTGCTTGTTCTTCTTGTAATTCCTCTTAAAAGTCAAAGTCTTGGCTCTCATCGTCACCCAAAGATTCTTGTTGAAGAATCTATAAGGTCTCCTGACGTGATGCAAGCTCTACACATGGTTTTCACCTTAACCGTGATAGGCTTACTATATCCTCACAACTTGACAAATATACTAGCCAATTGCCCAACTTGTTCTTGTAAACCATGAAGTTGAGAAGATTGGGTAATTAACAATTGATTGGCATTGCTCCCCAAATGATTGCTCTTTGTTGTCAATTAAGTCAACAACCCTTCCAATGCCGAAAATGTCTCTTGAGGTAAGTTGCCAACTTGCAGCTCTATTAAGTTAGAATTGCTCTTCTAATCATAGTTGCTCATTGAACAATTCATCTCTTCATAGTCGTACTCCGCCAAGTCTTCCAATAAGTGATAGACTTCATCAGGCGAATAAGTAGAAGAAATGGATGGCACCACTTCCTCTTTCTTTTCAACTTCATGTCATATCACTCAAGCCATCAAGGAAGATTTGGGAAGTTAATGAGCAAGTTCATCTATCATCACTAACCACCGTGTAAAGGCTTAGAACTTCATTGAGCAAATCTTAAGAGTACTTGTTGATCAACCATCTCTAAGTACCTCACACAAAAAACTCGAAAACAAAAATTAAAATCAAGAAATAAAAAAAAAAGCAAATGAAAAAAATCTAAACTAGACATAAATAAAAATAAAAGAAAAGAAACAACTACATTAAAACCTAATCACTTCTTCGCAATATTAGCCAAGTTTCTAAAATTTTCAAATCCCAAGCAATGGCACCAAAGACTTATTGAAGGGCTTTTTGCCTATACCTGCAAGCACACGAGGTCAAGTTTTAGTATAGGATTGGTGAATTAAGGGTTATTATCTCCCATGAGGATTGAAATCTAAAAAGTAGTTAATTATCACAACTACAGTGACCAAGATTTATTTAGGCAAATCGGAATTTAAGGGAAACTAAATTGAAGGAAAATAAAACTAATAAGGCTAATCAAAGAAAACCAAAAACAAAAAATAATTTACAATGTGGACAATTTATGCTATAAGGGACTTGATTTAGCTTAATTATTCCTATGCTCTTCCTATTAAATGATTATTAATTTTGCTCCATCCAATTCATTAATCTAGGCCCTAAGTTCACCTTATTATCTCTCCATAGAGAAACATAAATAAATTGAAATTGAAATTACATTAACAATTAACAAAATAATTCAAAAATAATCCAAATCAAACTATATCAAGTCCTAGAATAGAAAATCCAAGCAAACATGGACAAATCTATTACTAATCTCTTCATAAAATCCATAAAAGTAAATATATTTAACACACAAATACAAATAGAAATTTCAATCAAGATTAGGTAGAGAGAAAGGAAGAAGAAACTCTTTGTGGAGATGAACCTCACTAATCTTAATTTTCTAAGAATCCATCAAAATTCTCTAAGAATCTTTAATTTCAAGCTCTTCTCTCCTAGAGCCATTCATGGATTCTTCCCCCTAATCCTCTACACCTTGAAAGGTAAAGGCTCTAGGGTTTTTAAGAGGTTAGGGATCAGTTAGCATTAAATTTGAGCCATTAGACTAAAGTTTTGGGGCAAAATCAGTCATTTGGCACGAATGAGCATGGATTAGCCCCAGGGACACATGACTGTGGACAAAAAATTTGCGCAATCATGTGGATCTTCTAAGCATGCACACGTCATGAATAAATGAAGATACACGGCCACCCACTCAACTGGGCACTACAGCGTTGGCTATTGGAGCTTCCATAAGTTTTTTTGGCTCTAATTGTTGCCACATTTTCACCTAGATTCCTATTTATTCATAATTCCTACATTAAAACACAAAAGCACATCAAAATAACACAAATACATGGGGATTTTTACAATATCTAAGCTTATAAAATAATTGATTTATGAGTAAAAAATTCACTCATCAATTTTCCCTTGATGCACTCAACACAACTTATAAGTCTATCAAATCTAGATCAAGAATTCCATTAGACACATCTTAGAATTCTCTATTTAGAGATATGACCTAGACGCTTATGCCATAAGGTGGCAAAATCCTTATTTAATTTATGCTTTATACCACATGTACCAATTTGTAGAATTTCATTATAGGACTTAACATTATAAAGCATGTAAAGATTATCAATTAAAGAACCGGTGCCAATAAGATTTGAATTTTAAAAAAGACTAACTTTATTATTTTTGAAAAAACAAAAACAATTGGATTTGTCAAAACAAGAAATAGAAATTAAATTCTATCTAAAAGATGGTGTAACATAAGTATCATTTAAATTCAAATAAACTTCAGTCTTTAACAATAATATAAAGTTTCCTATAATGTAAATCGGAACCTTTTTCCATCACCTACAAAAATGAATCTTTCAGCATTACTTGGCAGTCGACTCTATGGGCAACCCTATATAGACATACTTATGTGAGTAGTAGCATCTAGGACTGTACACAAAAACCGTAAAACCGAAACCGACCGAATAACCACCCGACAAAAGACCAAAAAAATCGGTTTATATGAAAACTAAATAAGTTCGGTTCGGTTTCGGTTTTGAATATTTTGGTTCGGTTTGGTTCGGTTTGGTTAGGTTAACCATGAGATTTTGATTCCAAACCGAACCGAACCGACCATGAACGGTCGGTTAACCGACCGAACACTCTGCTATGCGGTGCGGTTTCGGTTTGCCATCTTCAAAAACTGACAAGTACGGTTCGGTAACCGAACTGCACAAAACCGATGGTTTTTAACCGAAGAACACTCCTAGTAGCATCAAAATCTACCCACTAAGTACCAAATTAACTTCAAGAAGCTTAAAGCAAGAAGCTTACCCTTCTTTGCACGCCAAGTGATGTATTTGGAATACTCTTTCTTTATATGTCTTCCCTTCTTGTAGAAGTAGCTTGTAACTTCCTCATTTTACTTCTTTTGTCTCTTGTTTTAAGGCATTTCTTCTACAACATCCTTAGCTTTCTTCTTTTTCCTATTTGTTAAGGTTGATTCTATGTGGGTGCTTTCAATCTTATCTCATTAAATCCTTTCTTCTTCTTGCACACAGTGAGATATGAGCTCATTAAGAGTCTATTTGTCCCTTTGAGTGTTATAGCTCACTTTGAATTGTCCATTTTATGCTGAAAGAGAAATCAAAGCCAAGTGCACGAGCAAGTCCTCAGACAGCTCTAACTGTAGTTTTGAAATGAGATGAGAAATCTCCATGATATACTCCCTTATGTTTCCTTTGTCTTTATATTTCATGGAAACGAGTTTAGCTAAAAGGCTTCTCATTTTTTACTTTTCATTCTTAGCAAAATATTGCTCAATTTCTACAAGAAACTTCTTACCATTAGTACTCTCAATAATAGAGCCCCGAAATGCTTCCGAAATGGAGCGTTTTATAATAATTAGACGTATGCAGTTAGAGCGATCCTATTTCTCAATTTTAGTTTCATTTGGGTTTTCTGTTGTGGAAGTGGGTTGCTTTGCCCTTAGCACAACGTCCAAATCCATACATCGAAGACAATTTTCACATTTTGTTTCTAGACCATAAAATTTATCCCATTTAGCATTGGGATATTGTTAATTTGAGTAGAAACATTTGTAGCAATAGTAATAGAAACTAAATAAAGAATAAAATAAAACAACATACTCACAATCAAAAAACATGCCATAATAAAACAAACAATTGACATAATCATAAACAATATTGGGGGACCCATCTTAAGATATATAGCACAACATTAATGTCTAGTCTTTAGGCAAAGACATCAACTATAAGTGGTACGTCTAACTCGGTAATCAAATATTAACAATAAGTCCTGTCAAACAATAGTCATTCTTTGGACTAACTATTGTTCATATGGAAAGCTTTATGATTGTCACATATTCATTGACACAAGTGTGCCCACTATTTGGCCAAACAATAACCTTCTTTTAGGCTAGTCACAATTCGATAAATAACAGACACATAAACATCTTGATATTTATAATTAAATTTATCTACACAATAAAGGTTACATTACCAACATGTTGTTTCAATCAATTTAATCAAAAATATAAAACAAAAGGTATGCAAATTAAAATCTTTAATTATAACTATAACAATTTTCTTGAAATTCCTAAAAAAATTTTAATAGCACGCCTGCCGCAGCACTACGGCACCACCCCAAGGGCGCTGCAGTGCTACGAAATTCTGTTCATTAGGCGCATTACAACACTGAGTGAAACTTGTCTGCACACACCAATAGGTGCCATGATGCTACAGAAATAGCTGCTTTCAGCATTCCGACCGCAGCATTGTAGCACTCCCCACGGGTGCCATAGCACCGTGGGAGTTGTAGCCCTTACATGATGAGCATTGTAGCGCTTCGTCGTGACTTTGTGACGAACAAACCCCTTATGAAAAATCAAAACAAGGCCAAAGATTCAATTTTTCTCACTACAATTTAATTCTTTAATCCTCAATAACCCATAGTAACACTATGGATCATTCAAAATAGCAATTCTCAACAAATAATCACGCAATATTTACAATTCACACAAGGAATCCAAAAATTTTATATCCAAAAATTTCAAAATAAAGAAAGAATATAAAACAATTTGTGTGAAACAATCCTAATAATCTAACATGATAATTACTGTGTTGCCACTTGTTAGAAATACTTAGTTCTAGATATTCATAATTCTATAGAACCCTAGATAACAATATCATAATCCTTCGATCATATTATGCCAGATTATCAAGAAACTGAATTAAGGAATAAATATATGTATCCATGGCACTACCAATCGATTCTTTTGCGGAATCACCTCAATTCTTTGATGGTTTTTTCTCATCTTGATGGGGATAGGAAAAAGCTATAAAACGATTTGATGTCTTCGAGACTATAACCTATAATGCTTTTATATACTTTTCAACTAGGAACACATTAAACCTAATTAGTCAGTATTGGGTATCTACTCATTAAACCCATACTCAGTTAGCAGCGTATAGGCTTTCTATAAATAGGTCACTTAAAAATAGCTTATTATGATTAAATAGTCATAATATAATTGTTATATTAATATGTTGCCCACAAAATAATGGGAAGTTAAAATTTCCTAACAATACTCAAAATGCTTAAACAATTAACATGAGGTGCCAAAAATTGATTAGAGTGATAGTAAGAAGACACGAAAATAAGAAAGCATAACTATATTGCCCCGTTAAATATAGGAATTTTCCCTTTATATTGTCACACAAGCACATGATCAACAATTGGATGAAGAGTCAAGGGGTACATGAGATTCCTCGCTACTTTCCATCTCGTCGTTTTCGTGATATAATGTCAAATGCCATGCATGTTTGCTGGTCACGTTTTAATCAATTAACTTTCCACCTTAATTTCCACTTTCTAACACCCTATATAAACTTTATTTTAAGTTTCCTGGAAAGTGTAGGAAACGTTGTGGAAAAATGGCCGGTTTGGCGTGGAGTGACCGACTGAGGAATAGGAAACGTGGTTTTTCTGAATGCTTTTGACGACACTTTAAAAAAAAAAAAATAGAGAATATGCACTCGACTACCAAACAACAGGTATTACCATCTTGTTTCTTGGAATCAACACCAATCGTTTTAAAATAATGACTGTTTTATTGTTTAAAAAAATAATAACTGGTTTTTTTGCAAAATAAATATTTCTGTAAAAGTTGGTCTTTAACATTTTGATAAATCTTAAGATTGAAATAATCACCCCTTTGTTTTGCCAACGAGAAAATGGGGTTACACTTTTAATTATATACGACGTTCCTGGAGAGATACAGAAAGGGTGGCTTTTTCCATGAAAGCGACGCATTTGTCTTGCTTGTGACCTCTTGCTAAGCTTTTCAATTATTTTTCGAGAAACTTCATGGCCTTTCACTGTCATTAGGAAGGACAGAAAAATGCTGGCCGGACTTTTCTCTTCTTTTTTTTTTTAAATATACTTTTCTTAAATTGAAGTGTGGGATAGATAATGCAAGTGGAAAATCAGGAGTTTTATAAATTTCAATTTATTCAGAAAAGGCGGTGGTGTTTTGAAGAATATGTGGGTGTTTGAAAGTGCGATAGAAACCAGTGGTGATAACTACTTTTACTGTAGCATGTGAAAGTTTTTTTTACTGTAGCAAATTTTTTTATTATTATTGTAGCATGTAAGAGTTTTATACTGTTCATAACTGAGTTTGTGGTAAAAACTGAGTGATTTTCACCCCTCTCAAACACCCCTTATATTTTTATAAATATATAATTTTATTTTAAAAAAGAACATATTATTGTACGTATCATTTTATTAAAAAAAAAATTATATGTGAGATTGACTCCAGTGGCAGACGACTTGAGTTAGAAAGTGACACCAATCAATTGCAGCCAATGGTACAATAGAGGAGAAGCCTCTCGACTCCTCGACTTGACTTAGAAAGTGGCACCAATGAATTGCAGCCAATGGTACAATAGAGGAGAAGAGAGAAGAGAAAAATTAGACAGAACTTCAAAGCTGTGTTTGTTCAGAGGGAAAGAAAATAAGGAAGGAAAAAGTAAGACCGTGGTGAGCAAATGGAAAGGAAGGAGAACACCTTTCTCTTATATGTGTTTCATATGTATTCCTACCTCTAATCTTTTAAAAGGACTTAAAATCTCTCGCTCACTTCATTTCCTTTTTTTTCTCTAAAGTAACAATAAGTGCTAAAGTGTTAGAGAAATTGTAATATATGTCTCGTAATTGTTTAAAGTCAAAGACACAAATGAAAATTAAAAAAAATATATTTGTTGAAAATAAAAAAAATATTTGCTTTTTTAAGTGTTTAGAATTAGTATCTAGCACAACAGTGCTAGAGTGTGAAGCCGTAGTACTGGAATTTTTACAGATTCGTTCCAAGACAAAAAAGCTAATTGCTCAGGTGGTTGTATTATTTCACGAAATGATACATTAACATGAAATGTTACATGAGTTGCAATAGTTACATCGGTTTATGAAAAGATACCACTATGTTTTATTAAATCTTCAAAATTTCTAAATTTCATAATTTGTTCTTGAACACCACAACATTGCTAGTTATAGTGCTTTAGGTTTATTGAATTTTTGGTTATAATTTGTTGCAATAGTATGTTAGCAAACTTTGTAATGGGGGGCAAATGAAACCTTAAGGAAAGTATTCTTATACGCCTCAAACCCAACCTTATTTTCCATATTTTTTCACTTCCATTTTCATATATTCACCTAAAATCTCCCACAAACTTAAGGTTTTATTTTACTGCAATGACAGTTGAGAAAAATATGGCTTCTTTCCTCAATCTAAATTTTCAACTTGATCACTTTGATGGAATCAACTTCACCTGCTAGAAAGGAAAATTGTTTTTCCTTCTCACCTTAATCAAGATTGCCTATTTCCTGGATCTCTAATTGGAGCCTCGTCTAGAGCCAAAGTTGATGATTCTAATGAAGTCAAGCCTACAAGGAAGAAGCATGAAGATGATGAAGTGATGTGCTAGGTTCACATTCTTAACACGCTCTCTGATAGTCTTTGTAATCTCTACAACTCAATACAATCTCCGATGAAAATTTGGAATACATTTGAGTACAAGCATAAGATCGGAAAAGAAGCTACATACAAAATTCTAACTCTAAAATATTTAGAATTTGCCAAGGTAGATACAAAGTCTGTTCTTGATCAAACTCATGAATTACAAAGTTTTAGTTACTAAGCTGTGTGGATTGAACGTAGAAATTTCTAAATCATTCTAAGTAGGGCTGTCGTTGCTAAATTACCTAAGAGTTGGAACAATGATAGAAAGAAACTCATTCATAAGAAGGATGACATAAATTTAGCAAAGTTGCAAAAACATTTTAGGATTGAAGAAGAGACGAAGTCTCATTATCCTAAAGGTAAAAATATGGATTCTTCTATGGTTAATGTCGCTGAAGCATGTCAATTGCAAAAGTTCTTTAAAGTTACTAATTACAAGAAGTTCAAGAAGTTTGGAAATAGCTAGAAAAA
>LNSY01010912.1:539-13324 GCA_002024485.1 Artocarpus camansi
ACTGTAGCTTGTGAGAGCTTTACACTGTAGCAAATTTTTTTATTATTACTGTAGCATATGAAAGCTTTATACTATTTATAACTGAGTTTGTGGTGGGAACCGCAGTTCCCACCACTCAGCCAAACACAGGGTTAGATTTAGTTTCGAAGTGCTTCAACGCCACCCATGTGAGCTCGTCCTTCTCGCCTTTGGATCAGCATTCCACATTCAGTTCAATGATGGAGATTAGAGATCCTTTGTTCCACTGGCCCGCGTTTTAAGTGAACGTCACAGACCAGGGCTACATGCTGCTACCATTGACCACATCACACGATTACAAACTCTAATTTGCACAGTAAGCACGGTGAAAAGAAGAAAAAAAAGTTTTTTTTTTAATTGCATCTACAGTGGAAGCAATCAGGAAGAAATAAATAATAATAAAAATAATAAAATAAAAATGTAATAAAAGGATGAAGAGTAAAAATTTTCTACTATATAAACCTTCCCCCTAGTCATTTTATGGAAATTTATGCCTGCCCACTTCTTTCTCAAATGCTACCTCTGAGTCAACAATGTTCCCTTCATGAAGAAATGTTAGTAACGTACGCCTTTGACCCTCACCTTTAATACTAAAATAATATCTAAATTAATATAAAAATTTTAGTAAGATAAAAAAGATGATCTATTGTGGTATAGATTTTAACTTTATATCTATTTTGTAATATTTATATTTTTATGAAATAAATTATATTTGTCAAGTTTTTAGTAATTATTGTTAATATTATTATGTTGTCTATTTTTACATAAATTCAGTTATGCTTTGTTTATGTAATTTAATTGTATTGCATAATTAATATTAATAATAATAAAATAATGCTTGATTTTATGGAATGACTTATTCTATTGTTAATTTTAGATATTTCATAAGATAAAATTCTACCCAAATTAATGTAAAAATTTATTCCAATTAAAGATAATAATTTTGATTTGTTATTATCTTTTCTATTTTAAAATTATGTTAATTATAATTGTCTTGACAGCAGTTTTAGTTTTTAAGAATTAATGCACCAAATTACTAATGAGAAGTAATTATTTTGCCATTTTTTATAGAAAAACCACTACTTCATTATAGCTTGCTATATTGTTGCTTTAAGTTAACTTGTAAAATTAGCAAAAAGTGTATGCAAATAAAAAGAAAAAATTAGAATAAATCAAATGATTTATATAATTATTTAGAGTTAAAATTTCATATCAATTACAAAACATACAAAGGATTCTCAAAACTTCACCATTTTAATTTTATGTTTTAAGAATATTATTTTAAAATTTGCTAAGAATATTTGTTTTCTTTTAAACTTTGTTTGTAAAATCTTTTGCTATTTTAAACCGAAAATTTTTAATTTTTCAACCCACTTTCCTTGTGCGTATGACAACTTTTTCTATACTACAAGTACAAACGTCTACAAGCGATACAACAATTGACAAACTTAAGCTGAGCCACGGGATGCTCTAACCTACCCACCTTGTTCGGTTTAAACGGGGAATGAAAAACTGCCCCATCAACCAAGTTACTAGCAATATGGACTAAGGTATACACAACAATATCCTTGCTCAACACGTCCCAACCGTCCTTAAAAAAGAGCTAAAGAAAACCCATCAAGACTGGGGACCTTGTTACCATCACATTTGAAAACGACTTTCTTCCTATGTCTATCTAAACTTCATCTCCAACAACTTGGAACTTGATCTAGATATTGGGCTCCAATCCAAACGGAGAAGCCATTGAACTCACCCCTAGAAGAAGCATAAAGACTTTGGGAAAAGAAAAAAATCTGTCACTTCCAAGACTATGTCTTTTAGATGAAAATATCGATATCTGTAAAAATATCAATAGTTATATTTTTATAAAAATATGGACAGAAGGTGAAAATTGGTGTAAAATAAGCAAAGTCATTTTAAAACACTTTAAGGGCATTTGATACGTAGATTCAAAACTATTTAAGATAGTTTAAATTGACGTTTGGTAGAGGAATAACTGATGCCAGTTCAAACCATAGAAATGATTTCAAACCGTCCAAAGCATTTCAAAATCCAAACTCTGCCTTCCTCAAGCTCACGTAGTTTGAACTTTTTTTTTCAATAAAAATCATTCTTATTCTCTTTTTCGTTTCATAAACCATGGTTTTCTACACATCAATTCTTGTTTTAAACTTGATGTGATATTTTATTCTTATTTTAAACATTTACGTTCCAACGTCAATTCAAAACTATCATTTAAACCACACAGTTTAGAACCCACAGTTTAAACATAATGTTCTAAATCACATCATTTCAAATACGTACACCAAACGAACCATTTTTTTTTAAATGAAACTTTAACAACTCTAAAATTGTCAATAGTGCATAATTTTGATGAAACTCTCATCCAAAATACTAAGTACATGATAAATATAGATAATATAAGTTATCATAATATGATAAATAATAAACATACGATTTTAAATTGAGTAAAATAGTTATAAGTCAACCTAATATAAGTACTTTACATGTATAGTCTCATACAGGATAAGAAAATATCGGTATCATAAAGAGCTTTTAGGCGGTTCAAAGGTATTTAAAATACCTTTTTGGTTTAAACAATACTAATATCAAGACATAGAACTAAATAGTTTCTTATATAATTCTAAACATACCATACATATCTCTTGATCTCTACCCACTATCTCTCCAATGCTAAGGAGTAAAGTTGCTATGAAATAAGAAATGATAAAAAGTTCTCAACTTCTCCACTTCTCCTTCAATCTTATTACCTTGCAGATTTGGTCATCTCATTGCATAAAATTCATTATGATTCAAACGACTACAAACTACATACTACATGTAAAAAGTAAATAAAAAAAACATAAATTGTATGACATTGAAAAATAAATTTATAAAAAACTGCATTAAAAAAAGTAAATAAAAATGACATGAATTTTATATTAAAAAAATAAATATAAAACAATGATATTTCGTTGATATTGTACCAATATATCCATAAAAATTTTTGTAATATTTCAATCATTTAACATTATAATTTTTACGAAAATCAACATTTTCAATTAAAATATCGATGTCTGTGGATATTTCTATTGAAATTTCCAGCTATTTTGCAAAAAAGATATGACAACCATATTTCTATATTGATACTTTCAAAATATAAGAATTTTTGAAGAAATGTCAATAAAAATGTCAATTTTTCAATCCTGAATTCTGATCCACTATTAGCCCACTGCCTATTTCCAGCGTAGAAATGATATTTTTTGACTTCCTGGCACTCAGCAATCTATGAAAAACTGCCCTGTCCACCCATCTCAAAGTTCCCAGGTTAACGTGCACATAGTTAAGTCAGCCTCGAGCGCCAAGTCGTACTGAAGAGATTACAAGAAAGCAATTCTTTTCTCTCCCGACTTAGAAATTAAAATTGGCAATGAATTGCCTCATAATAGCAACACTTATTTCCTTCTACTCCTTTCTCTTCATTTGTAACATCAAGCCTTAAATCCCATTAAGTTTTACGGCTTTTCTAACATTCGGTTGGTAAAAATTTGACCTAAAGATCTATAGATTTCTTTGTTTAACAAGTTGTTTTACTAGAATTACATTAAGTTACTCTTTAATGAAACATGTTCACCTTATTTGGTATCACTTTATTTATTTATTTATTTTGCATTTTAGCAAAGAAGAAGGGTGGAGATTGTCTTGAACAAAGATCTTCACCCACCTCTTACCTTTTGTTTCATAAACAAAAATTTTACCAAAAAAGAACTAGAACGATTGTTGAGGAAGACAAACTGGATATGGGGTCAGCTGCCGTTTGAGTCCTGCTTAAAAGAAGAAGATTTTTCAGGGGGAGGACGCCTTTGAGCCAGCATTTGCTTTGTTCTTTCAAGAACACCAAAGAAAATTGAACCTACAATGCCCATCCAAAGCACTCTTGGTGCAGTACCCTGGAGAAATGGCGGCCCAACAAATGGCACAAGAAGCTATCGCAAGATGAGAAGATAAAATATTCGATTCACTGTTGTTTCAACAACTTGGATTAATTTATTGCGGTAAACATGTTCAGCATTACAGTGGTCATCACAAGACAGTATGAAAGAACAAAGTGGGCTATGCTATCTTAACTGATGCCATCAAATAGGTCAAGAACATAATCAGTAGGAGTTGAGCAAAATCACAAGAAGTTTTACAGGACATGACTGAAGTAAAAAGTAAGTTTAAGGACCTGCTTGGAGGGCTCTTTTTTATTTTTAAAAACCAAATGAAAAGTGGGGATCAGCTTGAAATCTTTGTGAGATGCCCACACTCCAATTCACTTTTATGAACCAAAAAAACAAAAAAAGGCGTCAAAGCAGGCTCCAAGTATCTCAATTTGTTTATTTAACTGGAAAAATACTTGATTAACGATGTAACTATTAAGTACACAAGTGGAAGAATGTGGAGTTATACTGCTTTAATACAAACGAGCAATCTTAATGGAAATGGAGAATGAAGGTGGCAAAGAAAACGAAATATGCATAGCAAACCCTGCAATCCAAGAGCTCAAGCAATAGAGTCTCAATCAATTAAAAGAAGTTTCTTACATACATGCGATCCAAATCAGGGAAAATTTTGGAGAGAGAGCAGAAAAGAACAGTTGTACCTTGAAAAACAGATGATTTCCTTCTTCTCTCATTATAGTCTGAATGCAATCACAAATCCCTTTGTACTGTTTTGTTGATCCCTTCGAGAAATTTAAAAGAAAATTAAGGAATGAAAGGTTCTACTAGTTTTTTCTCCAAGGATAAAAGAAGTGATAATCAACACCTGAACCATTAATCTTGTTTTGATAACATCAAGAGCAGTAGTTATTGCTCCAGTTATTGCACCTGCAAGTCAAGAGAGTTAGACTCGGAAAAATTCCATAAGAAAAGGAAAACATCTTTGGCATACAAAAGGAAAGTTCAAATCACTAAACAGCAAGTGCACGACTTCGAAGAGGGTGCTGGGGAACGTAGTTCAAACAAAAAGTTTGAACCAAAGTTAGTTTAAAATTCAAATTTTGAAAGAAAATATTGCAATAAAGCTGGTTTGAACAACAATTGCGCTGTCAACTATGTTCCCAAACGCCAAAGTAATAAATTTCTTAAAGGAAAAGAAAATAGAAAAGAAAGAAAGAGAGAAAGTGTAAGATATGATGAGCTTGCTGTACGAGTATCAATAGTAGTTGACAAAATGGATTGAACAATCCAAATAATTATAGATGTATAATAACAAACAGCCAAACACATCAACAGGGATATGAGTCAATGATGAGCAAAAAACAATATTGCTTGTGTATTCCTTAATAAACACATGGCGACAGAGATGAAGGCACTAGTAATAATCATCTCGAATAGAAATATTAGAATACTGGCTAGCAACAAAGCTTTTTCCTATAGTTATTTAGGTTATCAAAATAAATATTATTTGTTATTTTGTTTTTCCAAAATCTTTTTTTTTTATCAGGGGAAAAGAATTATACACGTATCGCAATATTAGCCCAATTGATGTGAATGATAACAACAGTTGCCAAAGCATGACACATTAGAAAGCCAAGATGATTTATATAAATAAATTCAGTGATGTACCCATATAATGTAGGCTTCTGACTAGTTATTGAACAACTTGCATCACATTTCTTTGGGATTTGATACTTTTTCCGAGCTACAAAGATCTTTCTGTTTTGGTTTTTATAAGTTTCTTTGAAGTTCAAAACACAGGAGTAACAAACAACCAAGACTTCTAGATTAGAGACCAAATATTAGAAAAGTAAACAAGTCTAGATATTTTTTGAGAAATTGAATTTTCAACATTGCATTCATAGTTAGTCAACATCTACGAAAATGATTTCCACAATCAGTTAGCCTCAAGATATGAAGATAACTCTTTTGTTCTATCAGATATCTAGTGTTAAAGTCTGGCAACATCTTAAAAAAAATGAAATTGAAGAAAATTAGTCCTTGCATCAGAACAACAAAAGTATAGCAAAAAAATGTCATTTGAATTCCCATGTCATGTAAAGGTAAAGCTACCAGCAAAAGCACCAATAATGGCAGTTTCAAGGTCATTCGGCTCCCTCCTTGCCTGCATAAAAGGAGAAAAGGATCACTTCATAGGAAAAATGCAGGACATTCTATACTGCAAAAATTAGCTGATTACTTTTGAAAGAACAATTGAAATAGGTCAAGCCAATGAAATCTGATCAGATATATTCCAAATATGCCAATCCAGTACCCCCAACGTTCATGGTTAAAGTTCAAAAGATTATGCATTAATTAGCCGTTATATCTTACAAGTTTTCATTCTTTCCATGTATGTTTTTGTACCTTCATCTAAACTGATAATTAACCTCCCCACCTACCGCTAGCTTATATCCTATCCGCAGCTGCCCATACATGCAGAATTGAATAGCATCAAATGGCAAATCTTGCAATAAGAATGATCCATACCCCTGAAATCTCATGAAGACAAAAAGTCAAATGCATAAAGAATATATTGTGAACTGACAGAAAATTGTTTTCACATGCATAATGTATCAAAAATAGCTGAACAAAAAAATCACATCATGCTTGCGATGATTGAGCAGGCACCATATCTTGTCCAAAAAGAAGTAATTTATTGTCTCTAGGAAAGAATAAGTGAGATTGGAGTATAGAATCTTAACTCTGAAAAACAGGATTGACATACCACATAAAGGCCTTTAAGACCCTCTTGAGTAACAATAAGACGCACCGCAGCTGGTGCTGAATTAAAGTGCCCAGTTTGCATCCGTTGCTTAACAACCTGGAAGGAAATAAACAGCCATAACCCCAAGAATGAAAATATATACAAAAATAAATAAAGCCATGAAAGTAAAGAACAATGAGGGAAAATGATATAAGCTACGCTCCCTCTGTTGGAACACGTATGAGGGATGAAGCAGCACCTCCAACAAAACCTGCAGCTTGTATCAAGCCCAAAGATTCATCAAATGAAAAGAAATTCTGAACAGTGCATTGAAAGGAAAACAAAAAAAAAAAGGGAAGAAAAAATCTTCACTTGTGCACTTACAAGGAAGTACTATCTAAGGACAATCATTACTGTAACCAAATACAAACAAAATTATATTAATATATCAGTGTAGAGACAGAAATATCAGTTGTTCAAAAAACAAGGACCCGAGAGATCAGATTCTAGTAATGTACAAGCTTTTAATTTTACATCTATGAAAAAAAAATACAAACATCAAGTACCAAAAACAAAGTTCGTTGCATTCAAATACAGCTTGTTTTGCTCCATTTGCTTAATTAAAAGATGTCAAATAGACAAACTGCTTCATATTTGTATTGGGAGAACTAACAAGTACTGATATTGTAAGAAGGAACAAGGGGGAAAAATGAATGAAAAGTAGAAGAGAATTTTACATTGAGAAAACTCTTATATTGAAAATTGAGCATGCAGTCAAAAAGTGCCAGAAGATGAACCTTGAAAAATTACAAAGTCAAGCTTTCACAACGAGCTGACATTTTAATTTGTACAGCAACCTACTTTCACAACAACAGAAAACGAAACACAACCACGCGCATGCACATGCACATATTAAAGATGCAATCAACAACAATCAGGATAAAATCTAGCGACAAGACATTTAGTTTAGTAAATAAAAATGAAATCTCAGCCAACAAATGCGCATATTAAAACATACCAAGTCAGCTAATGCGCTAAGCTTTTCAGGAAACGAAGCTAACAAGGTCTGCTTTGTAGGTTCATATACACCTACACATATAGCAGAAGCCCTGTAGAGAAGAGAAAGCCTATCAGCCCAAGGGCACCCAACAAGAAAATAGACATTCAGTTTAACTCGTAAACTGGATGGACTTATGAAGTAAAAACTATAAATGAATTCTGCAAGTGAAGCATAGCATGGAGAGAATGTATGGAAGAGAAGGGAATGCATTAGAGAAAGTGTACTCACGGTAAGGAACAAACAAGATTTCCAGTCAATCCAGAATATAGGTCCTTCAAATTTATTCTCCCTCCACCATAAGCAACCTAGAATGGATTCGCAGGAAGAGACAGCATAAGCAGATTCTTAGCACAAAAAAAACGTAAAGCAGGTACAGGTAACATAAGCAGATTGTTACCCAAAAAAAATGTACAACGCGTAATATCAAGAAATGTGTAATAGAATAAAGGCTTTAACATAGTTAGCAATCCTTCATTTTCGAGGATTGCCTATGACAGTTATTGGAAGATGATATTCCTAGCTCCTACAACTACCAAATTATACATACAGCTGAAAGAATAATCAAGATCACCAAAAACGAAGAATGAATAGATGCAGATAGCAGAATTTGGAAGCAATCCATCTATCCTTATATGCTGGAATAGATAATGACACGCCAAACTAAACAAATTAGCTCCTAAGAATCACAAAACCTTGAGATGCCACTACCTCACAAAACAATTAAGAAGATAACCATCAAACTTAACCGCAGGGATACTGATGTAGAATGTATACGATAATTCCACTCAAAAGATGTCAGAACAAATATTCAGCATAGTTTCTTTGGAAGGGAATATTTAGCATACTTGACATGCCTGTAATCGGGTTTTAATTGTGTCAATTGGGTATAAAACTGCTTCTACAAGGACACCTGCAACACCTCCAGCTACACTGCCCTCTGAAAAATCCATAAAAGCATACCGATCTTTATATCTTTAGTACGGAAAGAGGATTTAACAACAAGCGTTTATTTTAGGACTGTAAAAGAACAGAGTAAAAATAAAAAATAGCAAGTTTCTAGTTTATGGTAGTTAACAGTACATGAAAAAACTTCGAAACATCTATCATTACCAAACCAAAACTAAATATGTCAACCCCCAATTCTTTAGCTAACATATAATGTTAAACACAGTTAAAACCAAGTTCTGTTACAGATTACTTATAATTTTTTTAAAAAAATTATCAATAAATATGTAAGATTAGAGGGGAAAAACCCTTCAAAAATGTGACAGAAATATGGTATGTGACAGAAAAACCCTTCAAAAATGTGCTCTTCAAAAATATGTACGACTAGAGCGTAGAAAATCGAACGGCTTGTCTTGTCCTGTGGTAGTGATTGCTGCGAAGAGCTTATTTGATAACATTTGAATGCTACTCCAATCCCTCGCCAAAGCACCTGAAAAATTAACCCATTTAGCCCAACACCTTAAAAAATATGTAAAACATATTGGTACCGAATCGGCAAAAAAAAAGGTTGAAGTTTTCTTCTTTCGAATGTCGTGGAATTAGAGTATGTTGCCCATGAGAGAAGGAAATTACCAGATGAATATCCCGGAGAATTTTTTGAACGCATTGCCATTTTGACTTGAACTCTCTTTATTTTTGGTTTTGATCACTTTCTAAGCTTGTAGTTTATGTTAATGTTAATGAATGAGCAGGAAAGATAATAACATTGGCTTTAAGGTTTTAAAAAGCTTCCAAATTACACTCTCGCCCTTGCTCCCTGAATTTCTCCTTTATTGGCAACTAGTTCTCTAAAAAAAATTGAAAACTAACCCCTAAATTTGAAATGTATGGCAATTGGACTCGAGTTGATGACGGTTAGAGTACTGCATGGCGTGATCGCATCCTAAACTGCTAATTTATTTGGCAACATGTTTCAATTGTAAAGGACTCACATGCTAGCATAAAATAAAAATTTTCTATAATTTAAATCACTCGTATTTTACAATATTAAAGTTTTGATTTTAAGTTCTAACTTGATTTCAAACATTGTATTTGATAAGAGCAAAAGCCATACTATTTTCATAGTCTGAAAATTGGCACCCTCACTTTTAATCAAGCCGTTCCTAAATCTTTAAAATTTATTAAAAAAAATTAACATAAAAAAATTCTATATAATTTCACAAATACTGTTGCATATATATCCCGTACTTTTTTACATCCCAGATTTTGAGAAAGTATTTTGTTGCAATGATTTTTACTTTTCTTTTCTTCTTAGCTAATTTCAATTTAAATTATTCATTTAAACTTGAAATTACTAATTTAAATTGAAATTACTTGATTTTATACATCTGTTCTCCAAAATGATTTCCTTGAATTTCTTTTTCTTGAGAATCAATAACACACCCCTTTATGTAGCTAAGTCAATTATAACAGATTCTGTTATATATGGTAACAAACTCAACACTAGTTGTGAAGTTAGTTAGGAGGTTATGGTTAGTTAACAAAATAATACTCTTATCAATTGTAAATAACAAATAAGTATAAATATACAATATAATCGGTAGTCAATTCACTCTAAGAGTTTATTCCTCTTACATTCATTCTTCAACACTTTACTTTCTAGTCAGCCAAACACACAACTTTGTCTTGGTATCAGAGCAGTTTAGAGTGAATTTTTCTAGTGATTTCTTGAGCACACCTACAACTTCTTCCATGGCGTCTGGAGCTACTTCTTCAAATTCTCAGTCTGCTACCTAAGCTACTGCTATTCCACCTCAATTTGCTCAATTCTTAAAGACAAATTCTTGTTCTCCATTTGCATCAACTCTGGGCACTACCATATCTATCAAGCTTGAGGCAAACAACTATCTGGTATTGAGATCACAAGTTCTTCTAGCTCTTCATGGTCATAATCTTCAAGGCTACATTTTTGGTACAAAATCTTGTCCCTCTGAATTCATTGAATCCAGGCAATAGAATGGTGAATTAGTTCGAGAACCAAATCCAGAATATGAGCAGTGGATTCGGGAAGATCAACTGCTTCTCAGTTGGCTTCTATCTTCTCTCGCTCCTCCACTTCTTTAGAGTGTGGTTAGATTGCATACATCTCACGTTGTGTGGAATTCACTTGAACGCATGTTTGTTGTTCGATCAAAGCGTGGTCTCTAGAATCTCAAGATTCAACTTCAAACAACCAAAAAACATTCACTCTCTATCTCTGACTATTTCTCTAAGATGGAGAGTATTGCATATTCTCTTGCAATGGAAGGCTATGATATATCTGATGAAGATCTTATTATGTCAATTCTTGCTGGATTACATTTGGAATATGATGTTGTTGTTGCTATGGTTAATGGTAGTTTGGAATCTATGGATCTTATTGTTCAAGAAGTTCAGGCTATGGTTTTTACTTAAGAAAGTTGCATAGAGCAACAAAATAGTGCTATATCTCTTGAATTGAATAATGCAATAGCAAATTTAACAACAAATTTGACTAAAACTCATATTCGAGGAGGCTTTGGTGGCCGTGATCATGGAGGTAATTGCTCAAATTTCAACAGAGGCAGAGGTAGAGCAAGTCGCAACTATAGAGGCTGTGGCTCTAAACCTACTTGCCAAATCTGTGGAAGCAAAGTCATACAACCTTAGCTTGCTAATATAGAATGGATGAATCCTACCAACCAACTCCCTATGGAACGAACACCACCAATAATCAAATCCAAGGCAAAGCCATTGCTTTCTTCATTGGACCTCAAACAGTAGCAAATCCATTTTGGTATATAGATACTTAAGCTATTCATCATGTCATAGTAGATCTTGAGAATTTGAATCTGAAGATTGATTACAATAGTGGTGAAAATTGTTCATCGAAAATGGTAAATGTCTTGACATTACTCATACTGGTTCTGTTACTTTACCAACCTAATCCTCTAGGTCACTTAAATCACTAAATGTTCTTCATGTGTCTTCAATAAGAAAGAGTCTTGTTAGCATTTCTAAACTTACCTCTGAAAATAATGTTTTTGTTGAATTTCATTCTACATTTTGTGTTGTTAAGGACAAGGTCATAAGGAAGGTCCTGCTCAAAGGAACTCTTAAGGATGAAATCTATCAAATGAGTGCACCAGTTTCTAGTGCTCCATGTTCAACTAACTGTAAAAGAAGTTGTTGTCAAAAAAATAAATACGCATCGAAATTTTTAAAATTCTTAAATTAGAGTATTTTTTCAAAACACAAGTTTGACATACTATATATATAAATTAATCAAATCCTACTAACCTTTGTATGCCGAAGAGCTTTGTAATTTGTAAAGAAAAGAACATTCCAGAAAAACCTCAACCAACTAGTCTTCTTTGCAATTCTCTATCCACAATTGGAATGTATGTGAGCATATGTCGTACAACTCTTCCACTGGTAGTTCTCTTTCTAACCAATTAAAAAGGCCTAGAGCCAAGGTTCGAGATTGTGAACAATAGCTCTCAGGGAGTTTTAGAGTATCTAAAATTATAGTACTCACTCTTAACTTCTCAACTAATCTAAATAACTAAGAAAACTTACTCCCTATTTATGGAGGTCGTACCCATGGTTGGTCATTATTAGATAAAGCCTCAAAAATTCTAATCTAGATCAACTCTCGATAAAATCGCATCAAAAAAGCGTGATCAAATTATCATTAGATTAACAAGCCAAACTAACAATTCGGCTTGCCGAACTTACTCTTTCGACAGGGCGAACTAACTGATTAGCCTACTGAACTTGCAATAACATAATCATTGAAAATCTTTTATGTCCCACTCGAGATTCTTTGGATAGAGCCTCAGTTTTAATTTAAATAATCCAATTGATAAGTTATCTGATTAAAACAGTCATATCTAGCTAATCTCATGGCAAATAAATATTCTTGATAATTCAACAAATTTATCTTGAATTAATTTACAATAAATTAATTCAACCGATAAACAGACATGAATTATCTGATTTTATCGAATTTCAGCCAATCTAATAATTTAACATAAGTCACCAATTTATTAGA
>LNSY01011040.1:1206-11696 GCA_002024485.1 Artocarpus camansi
TTAATATGCATAAAGTTTAAAAGATCAAGTAAAGGTTTGCAATGTATTTGCAATTATTGTTTTTAAAGTATAATAGTATTTTGCTAATGCATAAAGTTTTATAGTTTAATTTATTAGTTTATTTATTGCATTTGTTACGCGACAAGTTGCATTTGTTATGCTAAGTTTCAGAGTATAGGTTATGATTTGCAAAATGTGTTTGCGTTATATGATGCATTTATTATGCAATAAGTTGCATTTGTTATGCAATAAGTGTTAGAGTATAAGTTATGTTTGCAAAATGTGTCTGTGTTTTATATTGCATTTGTTATGCAATAGGTTTTAGAGTATAAGATATGATTTGCAATTGTGTTTGCATATGATGTGTCAGCATTTATTATGCTCATAACATTAAAAGAAGGTAAAGCACATACGAAAAAAGAAAGTGTCATACCAGCCTCTTTATTGTGAGGTAATGAAAGTAAAGATTTGACCTCCTAAATGTGAGGTACATGACATCGATGTTCGATGGTTTTAAGTCTTCCACAAAGGAAGCATCATGTTTATAATTTCATGATTGATGATGTTGGTACGAACACTAAAGTAAAATAAGGAAAGTTAAGGAACAAGGATAGAAGTTAAAGTAAGATAAGAAAAATTAAGGAATGAAGATAAAAAGTTTAAGTAAGAAGAAAATGTTCATAAGACGCTCATAGTTAAAAGTACATAATTGAGCATAAATGGAAACATGCATTTTAGTTTTGCTTGTTTTTCTTGTTATGAAATGTTTAAATGCTATGAAAAACATTTTGAAGAATATTTACGTTAAGTGTTTATGAAAACATTTTCATGTTTACAAGAAAAGGTTTCCACGAGAAAAAGTTTATGAAGAATGTTTATGAAAACGTTTCAGAAATGTTTATGAAAAATGTTTTAAGCAAAAGGTTATCATGAGAAAAGTTTTTAAAGCATGTTTTAAATGATTTGTAGGAATATGTTTGAACTTACTGAGCAAAAGTTCATTAAAAGTTTCTTCATGTTGTAGGTAGTTTTATGGGCAACTAGTAGGATCCGTTAAAAGAACTGGGTGTTATGGAGGGTAGATGCAAAGATTTAGATATGGATACCACCATGGTTTGCTTCCGTAACTGTTTTCCATTATTTAATGTAGTGTTTTTAAGTTTTAAGAAAAGTAGAGTTTTAAAAAATGTTTTCAAAAGTTTTAAGATGCATTGTATGAAATGTTTTATAAAATTATAAAGTGAAGTTTTGAGCTATGATTTAATAAATGTTTCTTAATAAGTAATAAGAAACAATTTGAAATAGTTTTAAAGGCAAGAGTTGAGCAATATCTCAACTTAAATAGCAACAGAAGTCACGACAGTTTTTAACTATGTTTTAAAGGATGTTTAAAAAAAACATGAAAAAAAATTTACTTCAGTATTTTTCTTACTAAGTAAGTAAGATTACTTTTTAAGAATAATGTTTAAGAAAGTAAATTGACTGCCCGAAAGACAGGTCGTTATAGTATGAGGGTAGCTTGGTGAAGTGAGATATGTTTATTGGGGAAATCATCTTGAATAGATGGGTCATCAATGGATGCATTGATTTCTAATCAAGATAAGTGGTTTGCTACCACATTCTTAACATCTTTCTTGTCCTTGATAGTCAGATCAAATTCTTGCAATAGAATGATCCACCTATTTAATCATGCCTTAGCATCCTTTTTGGAAAGGAAATACGTAAGTGCAAAATGATCTGTGAAGATGGTAATAGGGGAACCAATCATATTAGCATGAAACTTGGCAAGTGCAAACACTACAATGAGCAACTCTTTATCAATGATTGAGTTGTTCATATGAGAATTGTTTAGAGTTCTACTCGCATGGTACACAATGAAGGGCTTCCTCTCCCTTCTTTATCCCAAGACTGCCCCCTATAACATAGTTGCTTGTGTCACACATGTTCTCAAATGACAAGCTCTTTTATCCAATGACTATATGATGGAAGCATACGTCAGCTTCGCCATAAGTGTTTGGAAAGACTCTTTACACTCTTGTGTCTAATTGAACACGATGTCTTTGACTAGGAGGTTACATAATGGATGAGAAATCACTAAAAAATTTTGTATGAACCTCTTGTAGAAGCCAACATCTTTTGCAGCTAAGAGATGAGTTCAATCTTAGATCGATCAACCTTAAACCCTTTCTAAAAAAAGATGTGCCCTAAGACTAATGCCAGATGGCACCATGAAATTACACTTCTCCCTGGTCAACCAAAGCTTGCCCGAATTCATGAATCCCAATTTGGCAAGAAGTTGGACAACTTAGATCTTTGTATTTTAGTGGTGACTTCTTCTCGATCATCACACTTGCCCTGTCAAGAATTCATAAGGTGTTTGGCATAGAGCAGTTCGAACACCCTATCAGTCTTCTTTACACAGTGCTTCCTCTTAACAGTGCATAAATCCTTGATAACCTTGGCACAAGTTACCACTTGCTTAATCACATGCAACATATAAAGAATAATCTTCATTTATGTTAAGTGCTCTAGGATCTCACCTTGATGTTGTAGTACTCAAGGAAAAATTTATTATTAAATCTAGTACTTATTTGGATTTAATTAATGAATTTATCCTTATATATCGTATTTATCTGA
The DNA here is from genome assembly GCA_002024485.1 of Artocarpus camansi. Taxonomy (NCBI): domain Eukaryota; kingdom Viridiplantae; phylum Streptophyta; class Magnoliopsida; order Rosales; family Moraceae; genus Artocarpus; species Artocarpus camansi. The sequence continues at coordinate 3,844 of LNSY01011040.1, forward strand.
ATTAGGATAAAGTATATATGAACAATGTTAAAACAAAATTTGTTTATAAATTTTGTACAATTTGGGATATTATCAATATACAAATTTTGTGAGCTTAAATACTCAAAAATTTGTGAATAATATCTATAAAATGATATTTTTATCATAATTAATTATAATAATGTGATATAAATTAATAAATAATAAAAGTGCTAATTAAAGTAGAAAGGTGTGTCACAACCCAAAACAGTGTAAAAGAGTCATAATGCAAAGACTGTTTTAGCAAAAGCATAAATATATGGGATATTGTGTTAGGATTGAAAAAATGAATCAAAAAGTAAGTTAGAATATTTTAGACTATTTGGATATATATTTCTTCAATTTTACCCTAATAGTATAAAAAAATAGTACGGTGTAAAATTACACTATGTAAAAAGCTGAGGGACCTACCAAGAGATGCCTAAACGGTGGGGATTAAGCCACCACACCCCTTGATGTGGCTCAATCCCTCCATGCTAAACTAACTTAACTTTAACCCTAATGATAATTAAATGGTGATTAATTATAGTGAGTCACCATAATGCCACACAGATCTAGGAACGAAAACTCTATTTTCATGGTTAATGTGAGGAAAAAATTTCCCTTCTTTTTCCTTTGCACCAGCAGCCTTAGCTTCCCCTCCCTCAAAAATTTTCTCAAATTAAACTCTTCACAAAGACTTCTTTTAAGCAAGTCTTAAGCCAAGACCAACTTCAAAGTTCAAGATTAGGCGATTTTAAAAGGTAAAGTCCTAGACTTTCTCTAAGTTTTTCTAGGGTTTTCTTTAGGATTGAAGGGGGATCTGATAAAGATTTCTTACCATGGTTCATGCCTAGGAACACAAAATAAAGCTTGTTGAAGGTGCACAAGCTCACCAATTTTTGTTAAAAGTCTAACTTCCTATTTCTAAGTTATGGTTGTTTTTTCTCATTTTTTTTTTCAAGTATGGTATGCAATTATTTAAGTTGGCCAATGGCATGTTCAAATAATTTTATGGTATGTTATGGTGATGAATGATTAGAAATCTAGGGTTATGGGCTTGAAATTAAATTTGGTTAATGTCATTGTTTTGTAATTGTTATTTGTTTAACAATTTTTTTTATTTTTTTGTTGTCCTATTAATTTTGAACTTGTTTGATAGAAATTACTAAGCTGACATATGTTTTGATTAGTAATGGCTAATTAATTCAATATATATATATATATATATATATTTTAAAAGGATTTATGATGCATTAAGCAGACATACCTATATCTTGAGTAATCATCAATAAAAGTAACGAAGTACTCATACCCTCCATGTGCCTGATGTTTATAGGACCACAATTATTACTATGCATAAGTTTTAACCCCTTCAGTCTTATTGCCCTTAGACTTGAAAGGTCTTTTGGTTATTTTGCCCTTCAAATAAGATTCATATTGTGGTATAGATTCTACCTCTAAGTGACTTAAAGGTCCATCCCTTATCAACCTTTAAATCTTATTAAGGCTAATATGGCCTAATCATAAATGCTAAAGATAAGTCTTAGTAGAGTGAAAAGTCTTAAGTCTTTTAAAGTTATTATTAATCTCAGTGTTTAGTAGTGAGTCTATCTTCAGTTTGATAAAATATAGATTGTTTTGTATCCATCCATCACTGATAAAAGATTTATTTTTACGAATCACAACTTTATTAGTAAAAGATAATAAATAAGAGTCTTTAAATAAACAAACTACATATATTAAATTCTTTTAGGGTTTAAGAACATAAAAACAATCTTTCAAAACTAAAATCCTATAATTATCAAAATAAAAATGATGTCTCCTACTACTTCAGTCAACACCAATGATCCATCACTCATCCATAACATAAAATGATCATATAGCAAACTTCTCATTTTCTTTGAGCTCTTGTAGAGAAATACAAATATGATTAGTTGTTCTAGAAGCTACGACCCAAGTGCCACTTGATTCCTTAACTAAACAAGTCTCAATAACAAAAAATTTGCACTTACCTCCACGAGAAAGGAAGTCCTTGTAATTTTTCCTAATATGCCTAACTCTCTCACAGAGAAAGTACTTGAGCTTATTTGGGTTCTTCTTTTTCTTTTTCTTATTTTTGCCTTTTGTCGGGATAGAAGACTTCTCATTCTTAGCCCTCTACTTCTTTCCATTCCCTAGGTTAGGATTGGAACCAAATATAGCTGCCAAGTTGGCCTCACTACCAGTAGGGGTTTTATTGATCAAATTTTTGAAATCCTATAATTGCTTCATAAGCTTTATCAAGGTCACATCTTATCTATTGCTCAAATTATATAAAGCTCTAAATGGGATGAACTCATTCGATAGAGTCTCAAAGACCATAGTCATCTATGACAAAATCAATGTCAGCTTCATGGGTTTGAACCTTAGTGAGGTAACCCATGACTAACATCATATGCTCCTTTATAGGAGTCCCTGGCCTTTGTTTGCAGTTTAAGAGTTTCTAAAAGTCCCTTTGCCATTTTGTTAGGGCTTGGCTTCCAAATATGTCTTCTAGATTATCCAAGATCTACTTAACAGTCTCATAATCTTTATGTTAAACTTGCAGCATATTATTCATGGTAGGCATAACGTAATAGTGGGCCTAATCATTAGCTTCTTTCTACCTATCATATGCTTGGCTTTGCTCATTTATGGAATCCCCAATAGGTTCGGGAGGACACGGTATTGTCAACACAAATTTTAGTTTCTCAAAAGAAAGGATGATATTCAGGTTCCTTTTTCAATAATTATAATTCTCGCTAGTTAACATGTTCTTATCGAGTATCAATGATAAAACATTTTTAAACATTTTAATCTACAATAAAGACTCATATACCAAATATAACAAACATTCGACAATAGTTTAATAAGATAACACAAACAAGTAAGCATGCAATTGTATTTATGTGTCAAAACCTAGAAAAAATCACAATCTTACAATGATAATTCCCAACTTAGAATCCAACAAGCTATCTAGGGGAAACTTGCCAAATTTAATAAGGAACACGGATCCTTTCCGATTAGTATATGCCATCCAAGACTCATTTGATCTAGCATATACTAATAATCGTTTTCTTTGGCCATTAATTTCATAACAGAGCACCCAAGGGAGGTTAATAACAAAATTAATTTTGAGTGTATAACCATAATTTTAACTATTTTATCCATAATTTATAATCGCCACCTAGGGATGTACAATGTTAAATCATGCTAAAATAAATTATCCTTTTAGAGATCCAACTTAGTACATGATAAAATCCCTTCCTAGGAGTCGAAACCACCATGTGTTACCTATGGACCAGCGATGGAGACCTTCGGTCCTCTCTCCCACTCAATATTTTAAAGGTCAAAGTTTTATGTTAACATACATGAACAATTTTTAATGAGCGACATTCCCTATTCTATATGGCATGTTATCAACATATATGGTAAATCATATTATGATGCAGACAAGCAAAGCAACATGCAAAGCTATAAGCAAAATAATAAATAGCCGTAAGATCATAGCTCCATCCTAAAAAAAAAAGAAAATAAAGATTACAAAAGATCAATCGAAACATATTATCGATTCTTCATCTTGTATCTTCTTGTTGTATTCTTCTTTATGTGGCATCCATATTCTGTTCTTCAATATCTTATAGATCAAAAAGGTTATTTTTTTTTCATAATAAAATTTCATGTTTCTCAGAATTGTCTAAAAGACAAAATCAAAACCTGCACCAAAAAACGTACCTTAAAAAAAACTATTCTATTCCGCTGTCAGCCTACCGAACTTTCAGATTGGCCTACCAATATGTGACCATCGCCCTGTCGACCTAGAAGGTTTGGTTTACTGGCCGGTGCTAAACCATCGTTTTTCTAGAAATTTGAAAAAAAATGTTTTTAAGCAGTTTTTAATTTTTATTTTCAATAATTCAAAAACATAGAATTTATATACATTGAAAAACAATAGAACTCCAATCACTTCCATCTTCTAGATTCGTCTTCACTTCGAAAAATTATTTTAACACAAAATTTTATAAATCAAAATTAAAATAATAAATCCTAGACAATAATGATAAACCGCTATCTAATTAGATGAAAAACTTAGATACAAATTCTAACATCTAATGAACCATAACCTACAAAAATTAATTAATAAATATAAAATAATTAAAATATAAATTTAATCAACCATTATTAATCAATAAACATTCACCATATAATCTCATGACAATATATTATTTAGAAACTCTAGAGTGCCGACTCCCTAAAAAATTAAATTTAAGCATAGAAGAGAATAATATCACATAATTGATGTATGTAGTATGGTCACAAACCCATAAAATCAATGTAAAAACCTAGCTCTGATGTCAATTGTTGGAAAACATTACACAGTAGAATTTTAAAAATTTTAAATCAAAATATTTTCTAAAACACAAGTTTAAAATGCTAAATACTTAAATTAATGACATATATTATTGACCTCTTTTGTATACCGAAAGTAGTTGGAATCCATGAAGAAAAGAACATTCTAGAATGCCTCAACCAACTAGTCTTCTTTGCCATTCTTTATTTACGATCAAAGTGTGGGTGGTCACATATCATACAGCTTTTCTTCCAATGACTCTCCTTCCAACTACTTGAGAATACCTAGAACTAAGATTCTTGATATTAAACAATAGCTCTCAAGGAGTTTTAGAGTTTTTCTCACTAGAGTACGCACTCTCTACTTCTCAAATGATCTAAATAATAAAGAACACTCATTCTCTATTTATAGTGGTTGGATCTAGAGTTAAACCTTTCAGATTAGGTTTCATCAAAATTTGAGTTTGGATCAACTTCAAAGTAAAAACGCATGAAACGCATATCCTAATCTAATTGCCGCGGTTGATCGCACCATGTGTATCGTGGTCGACTGCATGGTCGCAATCCTAGAGTTTGAACCAAATTTGAACTCCTCAAGTTGATTTGGTTGATCCAATCTCAACCAATTGGATAAATCCTATTTTATTTGACCAGTGTATCTTTTATAAAGCCTCAATTTTAATTCAAATAATCAAATAAAAAAGTTATCTAATTAAAATAGTTATATGCAGATAAACCCATACAAATAAAATATGATCCAAATAAGTCAACATGTCTATCTTGAATTCACAAAATTAATTCAACCGATAAAGAAACATAAATCATTAAATCCAATTAACTTGAATTTTAGCTAATCTAATAATTTAACATAAGTCATTAATATATAGGAAAAATATGCCGTATCATTATAGGATTTATTATGAGCTAACAAAAGGGACCTGATTGACATATATAGATCAAGCTCCTATGATTATAAAATACAATATCCGAGATACATATTTTATAATTATCAATTCAAATGCTACTCTACTATAAGCTTAGAGGTGCACTCTTAAACTATATAAAATTACAAAGCTCCAATAAGCTAACCGTCTATGACATATCATAATGTGTCATATCCCTATAGGATATTCATAATTGGCTTAAGGATAAATTATGTTTTACCTTCTTAATTTTTTTATCTTACATTTCTATCATCACACCATTGGGATACTTACTATTTATAAATAGTATAACATTCGGTTACACCTATTTATCCAAATGATTGAGCACTCTAGTCTTTCAATTACAAGATAATACATATATGAAAATATCATTAACTCTGCAAAAGAGCTATGAATTCCATATTTTATAAATAATGAGTCTATGTAAATCAAGAGTCATGTCTCTAATATACTAATATGTGTACCATCATTAAATCAGAATGTCATCCTTTGGTACATCATAAGACATAAACCAAGAATACGGGCCCACTAATCATTTCAAAATTAAGACACAACACATATAATTGACTAAAATGAATTGATTTAAACAAATAAAATTATTAACTAAATCAATTCATGTTTTTGTCCAGATCTAATATATAGTCACTTATGACAATATACCAATGTTTCTATTTGTGGAGTCCTACTCCGATGACCAAGACAAGCATCTCTTATTAGAGATGTAGACAACATAATAATCTTAGCATGATGAAGCTCCCAACTTTATTCTCTCAATTGCAAATCTTATCATTTAGACTATCATCTTTAAGATTAATATCTTTCGCATAATTTGTCCATTATATGCACGATCTTAAAGGTTTTTACCGACAGTCTTGAACTTTTATTTGCTTATCATATATTCAATAGACATGAACATAAAGAGGACAACATTTGATATATAAATAACAAATAAATTCTTTATTGATTAAATGTCTTTAAAAACATATTATGACATTTTACTCCTTAAGGCACTATGTCTAACAACGACGACTTTAATTTTTATGTTGACCTATCTAGGCAAGTCCTATGTGCGGGATAGAAGACCCATCCTATAATTATATGTAGACATATTTTTTTACCATTTATTTTATAATGGACAATTATATAAATGGGAGCTCTAAGATGCAAAACAGTTTTATTCTTCATCGATGGCGAACGATCTAAAAGGTTAATATACAATCTCAACATGGCTTTTAGGTGGTTTTATGTAGGCCTGTCCACACCAAATTATTGTCTAAATGCACAAAAAAATTAAAAAATCTATTATTTTTGAAAATTAACAATAATTTGTAATTTTAAAAAAAATCAAAATTAAAAAATTATCAAAATAAGAAAAACAAACTAAATCCCAAAAATCATATCAGCAATTCCAAAAATAAAAAAAATGATAAGTCTCAAAGTACAACATTCAATGACACATTTAATACCTAATTAATTTCCAAACCTAAACTAGGTTTCAAATTACAACATTCAATAATACAATTAATACTTAATTAATTTTTGAACATAAATTAACTTCACAATAAAAAATGAGTGAAGCTTCCACAATTGGACTAGAACTTAGATTTTAGCTTCAAGCAAAAAAACCTAGATCCCCCCATTGAGAGGAGCACTGCCGACAAGAGTCCTTGTTATTCTTGTCGCCTTTGTCATCAAACTCTTAGTGGCTTTTGAAGGACTCTAACTGCAAATCTATTTCTCTCTCCTTATCTTGCCTCTCTCTTTCCTCCTCCTTGGGGAGCCACGAGCACGACGATCTCACTCATTGCTGACTCGACTCCAACACACCAACCACCAACATTCCAATCTCTCTCCATTGCAACCCTAACATTTGCCATCGCCATTGAGAATGCAAGTGGTCATGCAGAGGTTGTTAGTGGACCATCCGACGGGTGCTGGGAGGAGTTTGACTAGGCGGCTGGTCGAGAAAATCATCGATGAGTGGAGCAGCTTTAATGGAGGTCCTAGATTTAAATAGCTCAAACTAAATCCTCTTGGATGGTAGTGAGTGTAAATGGAGAAGATGGGAGAAAAGAGAAAAACAGAGAGAGATTTGAGTAAGATGGGTCTTTTTTTTTTTTAAAGAGATATCAGATCGGCAAAAGAAGAAAAAAGACTGAGATTGTGTACAATCAAGTCTATATTTTAACATTTGAAGTCTACATTGTAGCATACTTGTAGCATATGAGAGCTTTACATGTTTGAATAGGTTGCAATCAAAGGTTGCAAACACAAATCAAATATCTGTTTGACACTTTAGTTTTGATTAGGGTCGGCAATTTCAGACACGATACGATGACACGATACAAAAACGACACTAGATAAATGGGTTTGGATTGCACGTTTATTAATTGTGCTATAAATGGGTGGTATGAATAATATGAAAATAAACAGGCTGGATTCGTGCTAACACGCTAAACACACCTTAACACGTTTAATTAAATGGGCCGTAAACATGTTGACATGGCACGACACGATCCGCCCATTTATAACACATTTAAA
>LNSY01011732.1:0-15167 GCA_002024485.1 Artocarpus camansi
TATTAAATGCATTTCTAAGCATTTAATACTTTAAATAATCATACCATAACATCCATTTTATATGCCATGATCTTAAACAATTTATCAAACACTTTAAATGCTTAACTTTATGCTTCAAACAAAGTTTGTTATATTTTCTCCTTTTAACACTAGACCCTAGTTTTTCTACCACCTATCATCATTATCATCTACATAACACGTAAATAAAACATACCACAATGTTTTTCTTACATGTCATAGTCTATTATTTATAACAAACACTTGGTATGCATTTAAAAAAAAAAAAACCCAAAAACTTTTACATAGTTTCAAGTGCTAGGAATTTACCTAATCATTTACTAAGTGTTTGTCCTCACTTTTGACACTTTAAAGCTTCTCATTACCCTTGACATCATCCATAACACATCCTATAAAAATCATCTTAAAGTTGCACAAAAGTCCTAGATCACAATAGGTAAAGTTTTGAGTTTTACGTTAAAACTCCTTAATTTTCCTTTACACCACCTAACTTAACTTCAAAACATGATTTGGAGCCTAGAAATCATTAGAAACTTAAGAGAGAAAATCATGGGAAAGGGCATATTTCTTAAGTGAAAGTGTGAGAATTTTTTTTTTTTTAATGATGAATGAAACAAAGTTTTTATTTCATCCAAGTCTTTGGCCTTATAAAGACTCATCGTATGAATTTATTTGCAATTAAAAAAAAAGTTACTCCTCTACAAATATTATAACCGGTTTCCAGGGGGAGATGTGGCTATCTTTTTTTCCTTTAGAGTGTCCGTTTTTTCTTCCTTTATGGCCTACACAAAAGATGACAACATTTAATCTTTTTCTCTAAATTAAAAACTTGGCTCCACCGCAAGTCCAAAACCAGCTATGTAATGGGATGAGATAGCCAATTCTCCTCCTTTTGGTTGTCATCAATTGGGCTTCACATCATTACTTTAACAATCCAAATTTATATTGATAGTATTTTTTTTATATTGCCTTTGTATTCCTTAAAATGTCGATATTCTTTCCTATACAGTTTATGAGGTCCTACGACCCTCTATGCTGTTCTACATTTTCATATAATATAATTCCTATATTGTTTAACTTTATGCAATATTTTTCATACTACTTAACTTTACGCAGTATAATTTTCAAACTGCATGATTTTTGAACTACTTAAGTTTTATACTATATAATTTCCATATTTCTATACTATATTTTTCTTATATAGCATTTCTGTCTTAAAATCTGTTGCAACACATTCTACAATAGTTACAGCTTTTTAGCTTATTTTTCTTTATTTATAGACTTATTCTTATCTTCAAATCATTCTTACTTCTTTTAAAGACTATGGCATGTTATTTATTCTTAAAAATTGCATACTTATTCTTATTAAAATTTTCACAAAAATTGTATTTAAATAATAATCCTCGTGATGATAAAATTACTCTTAAAATACTCAACAATTTTTCAAGCATAAACTTTAGCTTGTCAATTTGTACTTAAATTACTCATAAGAATTCTTTAAATATACTAAAAATTTATCAGATATTACACTATCTTCCTTTCTCTCTCTTTGGTTGTTTCGATTGACTCACCTACTCTTCGGCACAAATCTGGAGAACATTGCTAGAAGATGGAAGATGCTAAAACATTGTCAAGATCCTCTTCGTCCTAGCTCAATCTTCCACATTGAGCAACATGCATCTCACTCTCGTCGCGCACTGAAAGAGTTCACGAGGATAGGCTTGAGGTTGTTAGAGCACGAACTCATGCGGAAAGTAGTGCCAAAGAAATGTTGAAGCAACACTACCGAAGTCGAGGCTTTGAGGTTTAGATCTCTAATTTTAAGCCCGCCGAATGATCTAAACATCAAGATACTCTTTAGCCTAAGATGAAATAAATCCTTTCCAACCGAATCACCTCCTTAGATGCCACTATTTCACTAGCATTGACTTGCTCATTTTGCAACATTGGAAGTTGTCAAACCTCCTAGATCCATGTCAAGTGAAGCTGGATGGTGGAGGTGGTTTTTTTTTTTGTTGATTTTTATGGTTTTACTATTTGGAAGTTGAGAAAACGAGAGAAAAGGAAAATTAGTTGATTTTTGTGAGATTTTTGTTTATATTTTTTGGTTTTTTTTATGTGTTTTTAGTGGTAACATTAACAGATTTACCACCCTTGACGATGTCATCGTTGTCGGTGATGTTCGATGACGTTGCTGGTAAATTTTTGTATTTATATGAAGATATTGCATTTCAATGTTAATATAATAATTCTCAGCCATCGGCAACGTCGTTGGTGATGGTGATGTCCAATGATGCTACTGATTACTTTTTGTATTTATATGTAAATATAACATTTACAAAGTAAATATAGTATTCATAGGTCATTACTATATTTCCTCGTCATTGATAGTCCGACAAAATTGTTGGTAAATTTTTATATTTTACACGTTAATATAATATTTACAGGCTAATACCATATTTCTTGGTCATTATTAGGCCTATGGAGTTGTTAGTGAATTATTGTATTTACATGTTAATATAGTATTTATAGGTTAATACTGTATTTCTAAGTCACCGGTTGTTCGATAAAGTTATTCGTGAATTTTTGTATTTTTTATTTTAATATAATATTTACATGTTAATACCATATTTTCTGGCCTCCGATAGTCCTGCAAAGTTGTCAATGAATTATTATATTTACACGTTAATACAATATTTATAGGTTACTACTGTATTTTTTGGCCACCAATGGTCCAGCAACTACACATTAATACAATATATATATATATGCTAATATTGTATTTTTTTGGTCGTTAGTGGTTCGACGAAATCACCGGTGAATGTTTTTATTCACATGTTAGTACAGTATTTACAATTAAATATTGTATTTTTTGACTATTGGCTGTCCTAAAAGTCGCCAATTGTATTTATAGGTTAATACAAAAATTTCATTGCTGTTGGCGGTCCTTCAAAGTTATTGGTAAATTTTTATTTGTGCACTTTAAGTATTTATAGGTCAATATAATATTTTCCAACCGTTGACGGTCCAACAAAGTTGGTGAATTTTTTTTATTATTTGGAAATATATTATTACTATGTAAATACTGTATTCACCGGCATCGTCGATGTTGACAAAGTGGAAGGTGAGAGATGTGGAGGAAAAAGAGATGGAATATTTTGAGATTTTTGTTTTCAATTTCACATAAGATATTACTCAATTTCTTATGATACATTTTATATACGACACATTTTAAAATCAGATAACATTATTTACTAAATTTTAACCTAAATATGCTATTTTAATCTTTCTCTCAAAATTATATTACATCTTCAAAATTAGAGGACAACATATATTACAAAAATTTAAATTAATAGGGTGTTTGGAAGAGTGGTGGGAACCGTTAGTTAGAACCACTTTTATTGTAGTACGTAAGAGCTTTACATTGTAGCAATTTTTTTTATTGTTATTATAACATATGAGAGTTTTACACTGTTAATAACTGAAAAAGTAATAGAAACCACTTTTACCAAATATAACGTAATAAAAAGACGTTACATTGGGAGAAATTTGTAAAATTGTTTCACTTAAAAAACATATTTTTTTTATTGTTACTGTAACATATAAAACTTTATATTGTTTATAACTAAAAAAATAATAAAAACTACTTTTACCAAATACAATGTAAAGAAAAGAAGACATTGTTACATTGGGAGAAATTTGTAAAATTGTTTAACTTTCAAAAAAAAAAAAATTGTTCAAAACAAAACAAAATTGAAGTCAAATCCTTGGAAGCTTCGATATTAGTCTCCGTCTGTGCCCTTGCGATATTCACGAGCTGTAATTAGGATTTTTTTTTTCTATAATAATTCAAAACCCCCTGTCGAAACTGCACACGTGTTTTATCAATGTATATCAAGGTTAGCAACCTTCATAAAGTCGTTCTTCTTTGGTCGGCTAACAAACCTTCAATGGTCAAAAATCATGCAATTGAAAATTGCAAAGAATCTATTGCTTTTTATTTTTTTAATTTAAAAAAGCCTAAACATTAATAACTCATTGCTTGTGTGACATCAGAGATTGAATGCATAATTTATTTTCATTCATTGACTTTTTTTATCCCATAATCATATAATGTTAGTGACAATTAATTTTTAAGACCCCTAAAAGAAAATTTAATGTCTAAGAATTAACAATCATGCAATGACTATTGTATTCTTTTTAAGAACCAATATTTTTACCTTTTATTTTTAGAGAACTCTTATAGTAAAGAATACAATTTTATTCAATCGATAAAGTATGATGTTTTAGACGTTAGATTAAAATTTTAACAATCCAATCTGCTATTATCTACTTTAAAAATTTACAATACATGATACAAAATTACTCAAACTGTTAAAATATTAACCCAATTGCTAAAATATTCATGCTTCACTAGTAAATTAAAATTTCATTTTTACCATAAAAATTCCCTTAGTTTGAAAGGTTTAAAGTCACAATTTTTTTGTTGCAGGTGTTAATTTTTGGGTCATGCAATTTTCAATAAAATATATATCAATTTCTGCGTAAAATTTATTCAATAGAATAATTAGAGGAGAATATTGTCATGCAATAATAAAATATATTAATCAAGTTCTGTTAAATATTTTGCTCAAATGGAGTTCTGTTAAATTTATATTATCTTTTAAAAATGTGTTTTTAATGTAATTAACAGTAATTTAAAAATTGTTTAATACTATAGAATATGAGTTTTTTTTATAATATTAACATATAATAAATATTATTTTTTTGGAAGAAAGATGTGCATTTTTCGTCTGCTATTACATAATTCTATTTATTTTAAGCGTGTTAAAAATAAAAATAAATAATATAATAATCAAATAATTCAGGGGGTTGCGTGCACTACTCCGCTAATGTTGCCAGAGAGTCGACGTTCATACTTTTGTTTTGTAATAGCATGTGCAAGCATTATGGACAGATAATGGCAGACACGTTAAAAAGAAATTCCACAAAAAAAGGAAAAAAAACATGAATTCTACAATAAAACGTAAGAAAAAGAAAAACCCAATTGAAAGAAAAGCCATAGTATAAGAAATTAGTACAGCTTTTTCAAAAGGAATACCAAAGAAGGGGCAAGAAGAATCGTTTTCATTTATTTGTCAAACTGTACAGAAGACCCAGAAAAGCTTATGACTTTTGTTATCTTTATTATACAATTGAACCCAGAAGTTTTCAAATTGCTGATTCTCCTTTGAATCTCATATCTCTCTTTCTCTCTCTTTCCAATTGCATTTGGTTGCAAAAGTAATTCTCTTTCGCTATTCCTGGATTTGGGTAAGTCTTAAACGATTCAAGTTTATTCATTTTTACTGTTCTCTGATTCTTTGCCATGGAGAGTTGTTAGTTTTTATGTTTCTGATGAACTTTTTATTGTGATTTTGGTGAGCTGTTTTTATATGGATTTATGGGTTAGCTGAATTATTTTGTCAGACAAAAGAAAAAAACAAAAGAAAAGAAAACTTGATTAGATGAAAATTTAGCTTTTGAAGGAAGCACTAAAAATAATATTCTCAACTTGTGGACATGTTGAAGTTATATAGACAAGGTGTTTGGGGAATTTGATGGGCCTTTTTTGTTTCTTTGGTTATTTCTTATGTGGGGTCTGAAATAATTGTGTGGAAAAAAAAAAAATTGTTACACTGTTTACAATATTGAAAGGACAATTAAGAGAAACTAAAGAGAATTTACGTATTCCTGGAAATTGATAAACTAACATAGTATTGAAAATAAATGAGAAAAATTCAAAAGCAACTTTAGTTTTTTTATAGACAAACTTTAATGACGTTCTGAACTCAAGTTCGAGATAAAAAAATAAAAGAGAGAAAAGCAAAGACCCGAGTCAGTTTATCTTCATGTTAATTAGCCATCGGAAGTCAGACTAAACTTTGCATAGTGTCAAACAAGTGAGAAACGTAGGTTGGTTCCTTCTGATTTACTTATCCATTTAAGTTCCATAATATCTGTTATCTGAGCTGGTTTGAGTCTTAAGTATTCGATTAAGAAATTAAATCATCTCAGTCAAATAGCACTAAATATAAGCTGGAGAGATGGGTTCTTCTTAACAATGTATGCTTCCAAGGATGGAGGAACTTTCTGGAATGTGCTAATTGAATTTTCTACTTTATGAAGTGTAATTCCTGTTGAGGCAGTCTTGGGACGAGTTCAGATCAGTATACCTTATTGTTTCCTTTTCATTTTGACTTAGGGAAGGCCTGCACTATATATGGGGAATGGGGAGTCAAGATATGGCGATTCTGATGACGAGAGTTTTCATCACCAAACACATTCTTTTGTAGGAAGTTCAAGGGATCATAATCCTGACAATTTTCATCATATTGTTCATCACCAACCACATTCTTCTGTAGCAAGTTTGAGGGATCATACTCCTAACGATTTCCATCATAGTTTTCATCACCAACTAGCTTCTTCTGCCGGTAGTTCGATGGCTCAAAATTCTAGACCTAAGCATCGATCAACTCCTATAGCTGATAACTATGAATCTTTGGATGAGGTTTGCTTCCCTGCTCCAACTTCAATCTATTTTTTCGTACTTCCATAGGGGTTCTCTTTGTTCCTAATTAGCATACGATCTTGTCATGCTATGGATAAATTTTCATTCGGTTTTCTTACCTAAGTTGATCTTATGAAAAAAGAGTAACATACATGAAATTGTTTTTCTGATTGGTATTGATTCATGAATGATTCTCAACTATGTTCTCGTAAATCATCTTATACCTCAGTTTGTGTTTCTGCAGACTTTTCCTTTACTTTCTTTGTTAGGAAGAACTAACTTTCTTTGTCAGGAAGAATTAGGAACTATGTATTGGATTATCTTCATATCCAAACAAGGGATATACATGAAATTTAGTAGATAAAAGATAAATAATGGAATAATAAGAAAGCTCTTTCATAAGTTTTATAGAATGTTAACATAATCAATCACATTTTTGGTTTTACGTTTTTCATTTTGATAGGAACACTAGGCATGTTTTATAGTTCTAAGCATTCTTGATATCTGGTTTCTTGTAATGTATTTCGTGACTAGAAGCAAACCCAAATATTGCTAGGTTATTTCTGCTTTAAGAGAAGCTGGACTTGAATCGTCAAATTTAATTCTTGGTATAGACTTCACAAAGAGCAATGAGTGGACAGGTAATCTATGATTCATTACATTAAATATCAACCCTATAAATTCTTGTAACAGAATTTAAATGCTTCTTTTTAATGATTGTAGGAAAGTATTCATTCCACAGAAGAAGCCTTCACTCAATCAATAGCAGTAGCGGACCAAACCCTTACGAGCAGGCAATCTCTATAATTGGTCGGACGTTGTCTCCTTTTGATGAAGATAATTTGATCCCGTGCTTTGGATTTGGTGATGGTTAGTGGCTGTTATGCAACTTCAGTTGTTGCTTGAAATTTTGTGATTGTTATTTGAGGGATGGAACGAGTAATTTGTGCAATTTTTCTTCTGTAGCATCAACTCATGAGAAACACGTGTTTAGTTTTTATCCCGATCATCGGCCTTGTCACGGTTTTGAGGAAGTTCTCGCAAGATACAGAGAGATTGTTCCACTCTTAAACTTGTCAGGTTTTGGCCAAATTTATTCTTCTATTATTTATGCAATTTCATTCAGAGTCTATGTGCAAGCACAAAAAGGATTGTTGTAGTCTTTATTGTTGCTTTCCATTTATTCGCTAGCTGAAATTGTTGCTGTGTTGGTACAAATTCAAATGTAACACTGAGAGAGATTACTAGTTTATCATTCATAAAATATTGCTCTTTGTAGTTTCAGATATAAAACAAGAAGGAAAGAAAATCTTTTTAAAGATTCCATGCGGAAGAAGCTAATCATATTTGCTTTGCTTCCTCTCCTTTTCCTGCAATAGGGCACTCTAGCAATGCTACCAGATAATTAACTTCCTGTTCATGATGATTCTTATACATGCTTTTCAAAATTCGCAAGAAGATATAGTACTCTAGGACAAAAAAGTTTCTGTTAAGTTGTCCTCTCGTATGCAGAAGAAAGAGAATAAATTCTATAATCCAATCAATGTTTCTCGTCGGATAATCTATTGAAGGCATATGTGCCCTTTAAAAACTAAAAATTAAGTGTTTCTTTTCTGCAAAATATGTATGTGTGTGTGTATGCCCGCGTGCGTTTGTCTATGCTTGCATGGATATTTTCTGGTGACACTACCAAAAACCAGGCATGTATTCCATCAAGAGTATGTGCTTATCCATTCCATTGTTCTACTTCTTGCCCTCAGATTTAGAGTAGTTGTCGCTGATACTTGATTTGAATCTCACATGGAGTGTATTTCTGATTATGATAATCTTTCTTATCCTTGTTCTTAGGTCCAACCTCCTTTGTCCCAATAATTGGTGCTGCAATTGACATTGTTGAGAGAAGCAATAATCAATATCATGTTCTTGTCATCATTGCAGATGGACAGGTATTCTTATTATATTTTTCAGTGGTTATTTTACTAACATATTTATCTTTAGGGTAATGCTAGTGATCCCAACTTTCTGATTCCAACACTCAATGTGGTGAATTGTCATATATTTAGTAGTACATGGAATATTTTAATATTAATTATATAGAGTTTGTGAAGAGAAAAATGACTTCTCCTATTTTTATTAACTTGTCGAATAAACAGCTATGTTCAAAAAATAAATAGAGGTTGGAATGCGATATATTCTCAACTTTCGTAGAAACCAGGAACAATAACTCAAAAATAAAAAAAAGTACTCTTCCTAATATTTGAGATATGAAATTCAAATTTAAACTTTAAACCTAACAGAAAAAAATGTAACTTCTCGATACTCCCCCTCAAGTTCATGCATAGATATCTATCATGCCCAACTTGCTAACAAGATGCTCAAAAGTTGGTCGAACAAGTCCCTTGGTCAAAATATCTACTATTTGTTGATTAGTTGGCACAAAAGGCACGTAGATCAACCCAGCTTCAAACTTCTCTTTTATAAAGTGACGGTCAATCTCTACGTGCTTAGTTTTGTCATGCTAAACAGGGTTATGAGCTATGCTTATGGCAGCGTCATTATCACAAAACAACTTGATAGGATGTTCTATTGTTTTCTTCAATTCTTCTAGACTTGATTCAGCTGCAACAATTCATATATTCCCTGAGCTATTGCTCTAAATTTAGCTTTAGCACTACTTCTTGCCACTAGTCCTCCAGGTGACTAGATTTCCCCAAACAAATGTGCAATAACCTGATGTTGACCTTTTATCAGTAATGGAGCCAGCCTAGTCAGCATCTGAATTCTGAATAGACCTCAACACTTCGTTTCCTAGTTTTTTTAAAAAATAAACCTTTTCCAGGGATTCTCTTCAGGTACCTTAGAATGTGATAGATTGCCCCAAGATGTTTGGCTTACCAGACTAACAGGAAAGGCAACGTCAAGTCTGGTATGTGATAAGTAGATTAGCTTGCCAAAAAGTCTCTGAAAATTGCCAACATACACAACTTCCTTTTCCTTCTTCTCCAAGTTTGACATTTGGATCAACTGGGGTGTCAATATGCCTGCACCCACTCATACCTGTTTCTTTTAGAAGATCAAGTGTGTACTTACACCAAGTTACCAAAATACCCTTTGTAAACCGTGCTACTTCCATGCCTAGAAAATACCTCAACTTTCCAAGGTCTCTGATTTCAAATTCTAAGGCTAATTTCTTCTTGAGTCGGTCGATCTCTTCAATATCATCCCTAGTGAGAATAATGTCATCCACATAAACTATAGGAACTACAACTTTACCTTCTGGAGAGAACTTCACAAACATAGTATGATTTGTTTGTCCTTTAGAATTCCTTAGCCTTTTCACAGACCTTGTAAGCCTGTTGAACCAGGCTCTTGAAGACTAATTCATCCCGTATAGAGACTTTTTTAATTTACACGCTTTGGATCCAAATTTCTCCTCAAACCTAGGTGGCGTATCCATGTATAGTTCCTCTTCTAGGTCACGATTTTAAAAAAGCATTCTTCACGTTCAACTGTTGTAAAGGCCAGTCGAGATTAGCTGCCAATGACAAAAGAATTCTCACAGTGTTTAGTTTCGCAACTGGGGCAAATGTCTCTAAATAGTCAATTTCATAAGTTTGAGTGAAACCTTTGGCCACCAATTAAGCTTTGTATCTTGCTAATGAACCATCAGAATTATACTTCATAGTAAACACCTATTTGCAACCAACTGGAGTTTTACCTTCAGGCAACAAAACTACCTCCCAAGTTTGGTTCTTTTCAGGCGCCTTCATCTCTTCAAAAACAGCTTCCTTCTACTATGGAACAGTTAGAGTCTCCTGCATATCCTTAGGAATTTCTACACTAGAAAGCTACGAGGTAAAAGTAGCAAAAGATGGTGACAGACCCTCATAAGATACAAACTTGGAGATGTTTGGTACATGATCTAGCACCCTTTCAAACAGCAATAGGAACACTCAGACTGAGACACAAGACCCAATTATACATTGACACAAGGAAAATATTACCTGACGTATGATCAGTTCCTTGATTTGCTTCTAGTTCAGATTCACGGCTTTGCTGCAGCAAAGTATTGTTTTCACTTCTTTGTTTTGGATTTTTCCTTGAGTAAACAAGCCCTTTCCAATCTTTAATACTCATTTTGTTCTCAACAATTTTTTTTCTTATAATTTTGATTTGTTTCTGGCACCAAGGAAGGTAGTGTTTTTGTTTCAACATTTGAAATTCTCGTTTTTGTTATATTATCCATATCTAAATTATGTGCAGGGTTTCCTATAGTGCATATAGGAAGCGAACCTGTAACCTGTGGTTGTGCAAGAGAAACCAAATTGTGTATCTAGTTGTGCAGGGTGTACAACAGATTGTATATCTGGTGCAGTGTAAAAAAAAAAAAACCAAAAATTGGTTCAAATCTTCCATATTATTTTCCCCCTGAAGATGAGTATCAAAAAAGGATTTATCTTCATAAAACTACACATCCATAGTAATGAACATTTGTCTTTTCATGGGATCAAAACATTTGTACCCTTTTATGTGTCGGAGCATACACAACAAACACACTTGATTGCTCTAGGGTCAAGTTTCCCACGTTTTTGGCTGTGATTGTGGGCAAATGCAATGCAACCAACTGTTTTCAACGGTAAATCTGCAGAAAGTCATGTTGTAGGGTAAAATTTTTTGCATACATTGAACGGAGTGTGGAATTTTAACCCTCCGGATGACATCCTATTAATAAGATATGCAGTAGTTAAGATTGCCTCTCCCATAGATACTTGGGAACTTTATTGTAAAACATTATAGACCTAGCAACCTTTGAAATATGCTTATTTTTCCTTTCAGCAATCCCGTTTTGTTGGGGCCTATCTATGCAAGAATTTTGGTGCACTATATGGTTTTCCAGAAAGTATTTTCCCAGGATCTGTTTAAATTATGCCCTTCCGTTATCACTCCTAAACACTCATTTGAAATTGATTTTGAATCATTTTATGAAACATAAACACTTGTTCAGCCTCTGATTTTTCTTTTCGCAAGTAAACCCAGCAAAGTCTAGTGTGATTTATTACTAGAAGTTATAAACCATCTCTTACCAGAATTTGTACTAAACCTATTTGGTCCCCATATATCACTATGAACTAGCACAAATGATTTTGAAGGTTTGTACGGTTGTAATTTGAATGATGCATGATGATGTTTTGACAACTTACACACTTCACATTGAAATAGAGAAGAATTTTATTGCCAAATAAATTCGGAAACAAGTATTTCAAATATTGGAAGTTTGGATGTCCTAACCTACCATGCCAAAACATGATCCATATCATCATTGGAACGAAAGCTGATTCGAAACAAGTACTAGCAGATTGTTTACTCAATTCAAATCCTGAAATTCACAATGAGGAGGGAAGAATTTAGCTAGACTTTTGTTTTCTTGTGTTAGCTTTCTAACAGACAACAAATTACATGACAATTTTGGTACATGGACATTGTGAAGAGTAAGAGAAGGGGAGACCACAATAGTCCCTTTTCCTGCAATGACTGACAATAAGCCATGGGCAATTTTAACTGTTTGATTGCCTGCACAAGGATTATATGATGAAAAAAACTTTGGAAGAACCGATCATATGATTGGTAGCTCCTGAATCTAGAATCCATGGACACTTAGAGTTTAGACTAATAAGGGCAGCGGAGAGGTAATTACCTTTTTGTGCCAAGGCTCAAGAAGAGGAATTTGTTTGGGAGAATTTGTTGGGAAGAATTTAAACAGCTGCTCTAACTGTTCCTTCGTGAACGGAAGAGTTTCTGTCGAAGATTGTTGGCCTTGATTCTGTCCTCCTGCTTGAAATGCTCGGTTCTCATTACCCTGGTTTTTCTTCCAATTCTGTGTCTTCCCATGTATCTTCCAACTGGTCTCTCGGGTGTGCCACGGCCGCTTAAGTGGTCACACCATGGTCGGTCACATCTTTTAATGTCCTTCCCGTCGTCACTTATTGGTCCCTTAGCAGCTAGGCCGAGCTGTCTGTTTCAGAACTGCTGTGTGTTTTTGAAGCTCATTCATTGAGCATGATTCTTCTTCTGCTCTCTTCTCTTCGGACCTCCAAAAACACTTCATGAATTGACGGCAGAGGATTGCAACCAAGAATTCTTCCTCTCACCTAATCTAGGTTGGTGTTGGAGACCTACTAAGAAACAAAATACTCGGTCATTTTCTTCTCTTTTCCTGAATCTTGCACCATTGGCTGGGCAGTCCCAAACCTCATTGGTTTGTGTAGTAGGTGGTGACACCATGGTCTCCTTGTCTAGGCTGCCATTATTTGGACTTTAGTCGAAATATTCGATAGGAATTTTCCGAGTCTGAGTATGTTTCTCGGACTGCATCCCACACATCTTTTGCAGTGGGTAAAAACAAGAATGGCTTCCCGATGGCAGGTTCCATGGCGTTGATTAACCAGGCAGTAAGCATAGAATTCTCGGAGCCCCATGTCCTCAAAGTCAGATCGTTGTCTGCTGGTTTATGAGTTTCACCAGTCAAATATCCCATCTTCCCTTTTCCATCGATCACGAGCTTCACGGACTGCGCGCATTCAAGGTACTTCTTGCCGTTCAATTTGTGAACAGTCAATTGAACGGAACTTGAAGCCTGCTGGATAAGTGCAGTCTGTGCTGCTCGGAACAGAACCAGTATTTGTGGCACTGCCATCGTTAACGGAACCAGAGGTACTTACCTCAGAGGAATTCGACATAGAATGGAAGAGTTAAGAGCCGTAGCTCAGATACCATACAGCGTTTGTGAAGAAACAAATTACTTCTCTCTCTCTCTCCCTTTTTTTATTTTATTTTAATTTACTTGTCGAATTAACAGCTACATACAGAAAATAAATAGAGGTTGGAATGCGATACATTCTCAACCTCCCTAGAAAGCTGGAACAACAATTCAAAAATTAAAAAAGCTACTCTTCCTAATATCTGAGATATGAAATTCAAATATAAACTTTAAATCTAACAGAAAAAATCTAACTTCTCAACAAATTGATATGAGCAAATCTTAAATACTTACCAAAGAATGGCAACTCACATGTCATGTGGGTTGGTATTAAAAAGGTGGGATTAGAGATGAATCCCTAGCATTATTCTTTTCCTAGTAATTTTATTAAACCCTTGTTATGGCTTCATCTTCAAATAGGTTACGAGGAATCCTGATACACCACCAGGAAGGCTCAGTCCACAAGAACAAGAAACTGTAAACGCCATAGTTGCCGCTAGGTAAAGCCGCCCCATCTGATATCTTTGATAATAATTGCATTTCCAATTTTTCAGTGCCTTATAATTGATGTCTTCTAAACAGCGAATATCCTCTTTCAATTATATTGGTTGGGGTGGGAGATGGACCATGGGATGCAATGCAACATTTCGACGATAACATTCCTCAACGCTCATTTGACAACTTTCAGGTATTTTTTAGATTTGCAAGATTGACATACACACACACACACATGCATATATATTGCGCTTGGGAAAGGATGTAGAAGTACCGCTAGGCTATCCCTGCTATATAACCTGTTTCCATGATTCCATTTGTGTATATAAGACACTAATCAAGTGAATTTTGACGAGACCGCTTGTTGCTTATGAAATTCAGCCAAATGACAAATATAATTTCCATCACTTTTTAAAATTTTGTATATCCGATGAACAACGAGGAGTTAAGAAGCCTAATGAGTGGCCTTCCCTTGCAATTAATTTAATTTATTGCTTATCCTGATCTCTTAATGTCTCTACTTCCTCTCTAATTGGGAAAAAACCTGAATAGAAAATCTGCCGTTTTGGGTTTGTCCTTGTAGTTTGTCAACTTCGCAAAAATCATGTCCGAGAACACAGAACCATCAAAGAAGGAAACAGCTTTTGCGCTTGCTGCCCTCATGGAAATTCCATTTCAGTACAAAGCCGCGCTAAGCTTAAATTTTGACAAGTAAGCACGAGTGCTTAAGTTTCTAGTCTTTGTCTCTTACCTTTCACACTTGTTTGTTAAAAAGGCCTTCTACATATGCAGTAGGGAACACCTAGGTGGCCCACGAACACGGCCGCTTCCACCTCCAGAAAAAGTGATCGATCATGACAATGCGATCAGATCAATCCCACGGATGACGGACTTTTTGAAAGTGGAGGCAACTGCTCCAGCTGCTGTAGAACCGGTATTTTCTCTTCTCCACTTTACCCACTCCATCATCTCCATGCCTATCTATACCAAAGCATCTAATTTTAAGATGTATTTTTGTTGTTCAAGGTCTGCCCTATTTGTCTTACAAATCCAAAGGACATGGCTTTTGGATGCGGCCATACGGTAAGTGATCTTCAATATAGATCTCTTTTCGGTTTCTTGTATCACAGTTTAGAGTTTGTTCGCATTACTATGCATGTGAAGGATGAACATATTCGTTTGGTCTCTCTTTGTTTGACTTTGGAACTTCCTTTTTTTTATTCTTGCAGAATTTGCTAAATAATTTTTTTTATTCCTTCCATTTTAATTTTGCAAAGCTAGATGCATTTCCTCTTTGTATAGTTCTCGTCCTTCTAGTACAAGGACCCAAAAAAAAAAAAAAAAAAA
>LNSY01011956.1:1280-12526 GCA_002024485.1 Artocarpus camansi
AGTCTCAGACTTTTGTTTGCTTATCATACATTTAATAAAAATGAATATAAAGAGGACAATATTTGGTATATGAATAATAAATAAACTCTTTATTGATAAAATGTCTCCAAAAACTTATTACAACATTTACTCTTTAAGGCACCATGCCTAATAGTCTCCCCTAGTAGTCCCTTTAGCCATCGACCAAGGACAACTCGGCCTCCCTTACGCCTGTCTGTTGTTGAGTACTTCGGTGACTTAACTCCTTTGGATGACTTCTTTAGCTCTGTCTAGCACAAGCCTTACTAGGAATGCTTTAAGGTAGCCTTCTAGGTATTGTCTCAAATTTCAAACCTCTTTCCTTCCTTCAATGGGGTTATTATTATTTGAAGTTCCATTAACCTTGGACTTCGTAGGCTTGCACCATGCTCAAAGTTATTGACCTCAAGGTCAAGCAACATGTCAGAGTACAAATAAAGAGGGCCAACAAAGCTTTTAACAAGAGATCCAAGGCCAAGGGCAAGTTGAAAGAGAATGTTGATGAGCTAACCAAATCAAGGTAGAGCTTGAGGCAGCCAAAGAGGAGCTTAATAATGCCCAAGAAAAAGCCAAGAAGGCTTAAGCCGCCCTCCTAAGGGCACAAGAAATGGCTCATGCCATGAGGGTGAAGCATGATTAGTTCCTTAGAGAAGAATTACAAAGAAGGCTGGCTGACAGAGCGCAACAGGTAGTGGAGGACTTCAAGGGAACCAAGGAGTTCTCCGACAACTACTTCCTTAGGAAGAAGGACTTACGCGAGCACATCCTTAAGAAATATCCCGAGGCTATCGCTGTCAACTGGTTGCTAGTTGAAGAAGAGGAAGAAGATGAGGAGGAGGAAGACAAAGATGAAGGACCTCGACTCTAGACGAGCAGGACAACAATGGGGAGAAGCAGAGCATAGTCCAGGCTATCGTCATCCTCAACGCTGAGGATGTAGAAGATAACACTTGGCTTGATGCCTAGGGTCTTTGTTCTCATTTTCCATTATTATTTTTTGTTGTGTGTTTTATTAGTACCCAGGTATAGGAGGTTCATGGTTATTATACCTCCCCAGACAATCATTAATAGTATTTGAGTTTCTCAAGTGTTGAGTTTTTTGAATAATTTAGTTGGGAAATTATTTATTTAATTTCTTGATATAAATGCACTCTACTTAGATAACTATATTATGCTCCAGTTGCCCCCCAAACTTGTTGAATCTTTTAGGAATTTGACAAGTCTATTTACGATCAGGGTTCTCTTTCAGGGCCAGTTGAAACTTAGTGTCCTTGGGTTGGGTAGCCCTTATTTTCATTAGACTAGCAAACTTACGTCCTAAGTTTGCCTTTGGTCAGGCTTTGCACCAACCAGCCCCCTAGCTAGTGGGAGTTAAAGTTGCTTGAGCTTGAGTTGATAGCTCATATCATTGTCTTGGTCAATCTTTGTTTATCTTTGGGTGAAAGAATTCTCAAAATGTATTCATTCATCAATAGTGCATCTATTCGATGTACACTTTTTAGTTACTACCTTGGTCGATGGGTCTTTATAGAGGCTTTATAAAAAGATTAATTATTAGAACCAAAGATAAAGAAAAGGGTCTAGTTCTTGAGTCAACAATAGAATCTCTTTAGGTGCTTGGCATTCCATGGATGGGTGAGCATGTTCCCTTCAACATTGGCAATTTTATATGTTCCTAGCCAGACGATGCCAACCACATTGAAGGGTCCATTCCACTTGGGCTCAAAAAATCTGAACCTGGGCTACTAGATAAGGACTTTCTTCAAGACTAGGTCTTCAATTTTGAAGCTTCTCGGTTAGACTTGCTTGTTGTAATATCGGGTCATAACCTGTCATAATATCATATGCTTGGCATTCTACTGCTCATCATAGTATTTCACTCTATAGCTTGGTAGACTAACCTCGATCGAGATTACTGCTTCGACGCCGTAGACTAGGAAGAAAGGGATCTCACCTGTGGCAGTCCGAGCAGTCATTTGGTATGCCCAAAGGACCTTTGGAAGCTCCTTGATCTAGGCACCCTTAAAGCCTTCCAACTTTTTCTTTAGATTGTCCTTGATGGTCATGTTGATGGCCATGACTTGCCTGTTGCTCTATAGGTACCCAGGCAAAAAGAAGACCTTTTTGATGCTAAGTTGTTCGTACATCCTTAAGAGGCTTGCTGCTTCAAAATGCTTGGCATTTTCGATGACTATAGTGTATGGGTTACCATACCGATAGATTATATTCTTCTAGATAAAGCTGGTGTATTTGGTCTTGGTGATCTCAGCATAATGCTTGACCTCTACCCATTTTGTGAGGTAATTGATGACCACTATGTAATACTTGAATTGTGATTGGGCCAGAAGAAAAGGTCTAATAGGATTAATGGTCCATTTAGCAAAAGTCCAAGCATACATGACTAAATTGAGTGGCTCAAGATGATGTCTGGGCACCTAAGTAAAATGTTCACATTTGAAGCACTTACGGGCAAAATCCTTGCAACCTTGATCCATGATTGATCAATAGTACCCCTAACAAAGGTGCTTAAAAGACATGGACCATCCACTCATGTGGTTGTCACACAATCTATCATAGGTTTCCTTCGTGAGCTACTTTGCTTCTGTTGGTCTAGTGCATCTTTGATAGGGTGTCATGTAGTCATGCCAGTAATGTCTACCCTCAATCATCGAATACAAGGTTAAGCTATTATGAACATGTCAGGCTTTCTCTCGGTTGCTAGGTAGTTTAGTTATGGCTAGGTATAGGATGATCGGGTCTATCCGTGTTCCAGTCTGATTGGCCTTTTCATTTACACTATCTATTCTTCCAATGCTTGGCTCGCTCAGCCTTTTAATAGGTAATACTGTCAAGTTATCATATTTGAGGCTTCAAGCCAACTGACTAAGTAACTTAGCCTTGGCATTCATAGCTTTGAGGACTTGTATAGCCAAAAAACTCTTAAATTCTCCAAGCAGAGCTTTGACTTTCTTCAAATATGCCACCATGCATTCTTTTTAGGCTTGGAATCCTCCAATTACCTACTAGACCATAAGCATTGAATTACTATGGATGTGGATGTGATCCACCTTGAGCTCCCATGCAATTCCAAAACTAGCTATCTATGCCTCATATTTAGCTTTATAATTGAGGCCTTGAAGTCAAACCAAAGCACGCAACTAGTTTTGTAGTTATCTAGGCTAACAAGGACAAGCCTATCTCCTGACCCATTTATATGTGAGGATCCATCCATGCATAGTTTTTATTCGGGCTCATGCCCATTGGTACTACTACTGGTAGTGGCAAGGTCTTCTATAGAAGCCTTTTCAGTTGAGGGATTAGCCTGGTTGAAAAATGTGAATTTGGCTATAAAGTCATCCAAGGCTTGTGCCTTGATGGTCGTTCATGGTACAAATTGGACTTCAAATGCCCAGAGCTCAACTAACCACTTTGTTGTCTAAACAAAAATTTATGGGTTTTGGAGGACTTAGTGCAAGGGGTACTTGATTTGGGCTTGGATAATGTGCCCTTAAAAGCACAGCCGAAGCTTCTAGGCAAAGGTGATAAGGGCCAAGGCTAACTTTTCGAATGGTGAGCACTTTTCTTCAGCTCCCTCAAAGGCTTTGCTAGTATAGTAGATAAGCTTTTGAATCTTTTCTTCCTTCCAGACTAGGACTGAGTAGATTGCCTTCTTGGACACCAGCAAATAGGCATAAATATTTCTCTCGATTTCCCTGAAAGCCCAACTCAAAATTTCTACTTTGATTACCCCAAAATCTCTCTTGTTTCTATCTTTGTTCCCTTCAAACATATTGTAATTTCTTTTATATGCTATCCACTTTCAATGACTTACCAACCACTTAAGAAAAAGTTGGTCCCTCCAACTTAGCTACTTCAAGGTCTTTATAAATTGTTGAATTCAATCCATTCATGACATCCTCAATCTTTAGATTCTCATTGTTGGCAAGGTGAGGGACATAATGAGACAACTCATCAAATTTCCTAAGTTACTCCGAAACTATTGAAGTACCCTGTTTCAAATTAGCAAATTCCCTTTTCTTGTCATAGCTAGTGCTAGAAGTCATAAACTTATCCTCAAATAACTACCTAAACTACTCCCCAGTCATAGTTGCAATAATATACATTGCTCCCATATTGTCCCACCAATCACTAACATCCTCCCCCCGCATAAAGATAGCACTATACACTTTATCTGCATTTGTAACTCTAGTACAGTCAAAGAACCGCTCCATGGTGTGTATCCAATTCTCAACAATTTTAAGGTCCATATCACCCTTAAGTACTGGTGATTTATACTTCAGGAATCGCTCACTAACAACATCTATAACTTCATTTCTAATTGGTGGTGGTGGTGGTGGTAGTGGTAGTGGTAGAGATGGAGGTGGAGGTGGAGGGGCTCTCTCAGCTTGGTTTGCTGTTCAAAAATCTATCTATTAAATCAGTAAGTTTATCAAGATGGATATCTCTCCAAGATTCCTTACTTTTGATAAAGTCTCCTTTAATCATTATTCCTAATACATACATAACTTCACTTCACATAAAATGGCTTTTTTACAGTAAATAGCCTTAGAACTATTATTGAACTCCTGATTTCAACTCATCCGTTATAATTGTATAGCAAACACCATTGTAATTCACTTTTCCATTTTTTAAAATCAAATTCATCGTTAGGAAATCCCTAGTCATTTAACTATATATTTAAATGAAATTGCACTAATCATACTTGTGAAAATGATATATGCTATTAATATAATCAAACATATCTCAAATGATTATGAAACATTATATAATGCAATTAATGTCATGAAATCATGCAATGCATTAGCCAATAAATATGTGACAATACCGAGCATCACAATTCTCCCCTCATGAAATTTTGTCCTCGAAATTTACTTACTAAACAAGTGTGAATACTTTGATCTCACGTCATCTTCTAATTCCTATATAGCTTCTTCAACCAAATGGCTCTTCCATGACACTTTAACTCATGGAATCTTCTTGTTTTTGATCATTTCCTTTGTCCTATTCAAAATTTTCATCGGTTATTCTTCATAAGTCAAGTCTTCTTCTAACTTAACATCTTCTTCTTTCAGCACATGTGAAAGATTGGAAACATACTTTCTCAGTGTTGACACATGAAAAACGTTATGTACTCTTGCTATTGATGGTTGCAAGGCTAATCAATAAGCCATTTTCCAACTTTCTCCATAATGTTATAAGGATTAATGTATCTTGGACTCAATTTTCACTTTTTAACAAATTTCATCACTCCTGTTATTGGTGTAATCTTTAAAAAACTTTATCTCTCACTTCAATCTCAACATTCCTTCTCTTAGAATCTGCATAGCTCTTTTGTCTGCATTGAGCTGTTAACATTCTTTTACAGATCTTCTAAATTGCCTCTTCATTGTTTAATAAAATATCAAGTCCAAGATACTTTCTTTCTCCCATTTCATCCCAATGCATAAAAGATCTGCATTTATGACCATACAAGGCTTCATGCAGTGCCATACCAATGGTTGCTTGATAACTGTTATTATAACAAAACTCTCCCAAAGGTAGGTAGTCCTTCCAAAATTTCTAGAAATTAAGAACACATGCTCTCAATATATCTATTAACACTTGGATAGTTCTTCCAGATTGACTGTCTGTCTATGGATGAAATATTGTACCGAAGGTCAATTTGGTTCTCATAGCCTTATGAACACTCTTTTAGAATATAGATATAAATTGAGTACCTCTATTAGATACGATAGTAATAGGTACTCCATGTAACCTCACAATTTTGTTCACATACAACTGTGCAAATTGAGGTACAGAGTAAGTTGTACGGACTGGAAGAAAATGAGTTGTTTTTATCAACCTATCAATAATCATCCAAATTGAGTGATATCCTTCTATTGTTCTTAGCAACTCGATTACGAAATCCATTGTAATATTTTCCCATTTCTATTATGGAATCTTCAAAGGCTGTAAAGTACCAGCTGTTTTAGATGTTCAACTAGCCTTTACCTGTTGACAAGTGAGGCATTCTCTTATAAGTTCTACAATATCTTTCTTTATTCCTGGCTACCAGTAATGAGTCTTTAGAACCTTATACATCTTACTTGTACCAGGATGCACTAAACGGGGAGTTTTATGGGCCTTATTCATTGTCTCTTTTAAAAGATCTTCCTTCCTTGGAACACAAAGTCTAGTCCCATGCCTAATTATTCTATCTTCTGAAATCTAGAAATCTTGTCCCCTTCCAGACTCAATTGCATTTCTCAAATGATAAAAATAAGGGTTTGAACTTTGATTCTGCTTAATCTTTTCCAACAATGTGGGTTGCAATGTCATTGTAGACAATCCTTCAATCAATCTATATAGTATTGTCTCCAACTCTAGTCTCTAAATATCATCCGCAATTGGTCTTTGAATCATAGTCATAGTTAAAACACTTTCTGAGGATTTTCTACTTCAAGCATGTGTTACTACATTGGCCTTTTTAGGATTGTATTTAATGATAATGATAGTCCTTAATCAGCTCCAATCATCTTCTTTGTCTCATATTTAGCTCTTCTTGTATAAAAAGATATTTGAAGCTTTTATGATCGGTATAAATCTCACATATTTCACCATACAAATAATGCCTTCATATCTTCAATTGAAACACCACAATTGCTCACTCTAAATCATGAGTGGGATAATTCTTTTCATAATCATTTTGTTTATGACAAGCATAAGTTACAACTTTTCTATCTTGCATGTAGACACATCCTAACCCAATTCTAGAAGCATAACTATATACCACAAATCCATTATAATTTGAAGGAATGGTGAGAATTGGAGCTATTACCAATCTCTACTTCAACTCTTGAAAATATTTTTCACAAGCATCCAACCACAAATACTACACATTCTTCCTTGTCAATTGCGTAAGTGGAGTAGCAATCTTTGAAAATCCTTCAACAAATCTCTAATAATAACCTACCAAGCTAAGAAAACTACAAATCTCTGAAGCATTGCTTGGTCTTGGCTAACTGGCCACTACTTCAATCTTGCTAGGATCTACAGAAGTTCCATCCTTTGACACTATATGCCCCAAAAATGCCAGTTTTTAACTTGTATTTTTTGAACTTGACATACAACTATTTCTCCTTTAAAAGATTCATAATTATTCTTAAGTGCTTAGCATGTTTCTGCATCAACGAGAGTAGATAAGGATATCATCAATAAAAACAATGACAAAACTATATAAGTAATCTTTAAAAACTCTACTCATCAAGTCATAAAGACGGCTGGAGCATTTGTTAACCCAAATGGCATGACCAAAAGTTCATAGCGCCCATATCTAGTTCTAAAAGCAACCTTTGGAACTTCATCTTCCTTGATTTTCAACTGATGGTACTTTGATCGAAGTTCAATCTTAAAAACATCATTGCAACTTGTAACTACTCAAATAGATCATCTATCCTTAGCAAGGGATACTTATTCTTCACAATAACCTTATTTAGTTTATGATAATCAATATATCATCTCATTAATCCATCCTTTTTTCTTTATAAACAACAATGGTACACCCCACATGGAATGGACGGATAAATCCCTTGTCCAATAACTCTTATAATTGCACTTTTAACTTTTTCAATTCAATAAGTGTCATTCTATAAGGTGTCTTTGAAATAGGAGCTGTACAAGGCATCAATTCAATTTTAAACTCAAGTTCTTTTCTTGGAGGCAATCTGGGTAAATCATCAAGAAAAACTTCTAAGAATTCACTCATCATTGGAACATCTTCAACTTTTAGTTTTTATTCTACTTAAGCATCAATCACATTAGCCAAGTATCTAGTACATACACTGTTTGATAATCTTGAAGCCTTCAAAGCCAATATAATAGGAGTCCTCAACCCACTAGTCTTACCCACAAAAGAAAATTCTCTCTCCTTTGGAGGTCTAAATATCACCACTTTCTTCCTATAGTTAATAAATGGATTGTACTTTGTCAACTAATACATACCAATAATAACTTCATAATCCAACATATTCAATACTACCAAGTCAATAAACAGTTCTCTTCCATCAATTATAATTGGGCATGCACGCAACATCTCATTTGACTACAAAATATCTCCAAATGGTAAGGTTACACAATATGGAATTCTGACTTGGTCCACTTGTTTACCTAGTTTTCTCAAATACCCCATAGATACAAATGAGTGACTTGCTCATGAATCTACCAAGGCATGTGCAATAATTCCATGTATATCACCTATAACAACTACTGGGTGAGCTGCTACTTTAGCCTATGTGAATGCATAAATCTTAGTAGGAGCCTTCTTTTGTTGATCACCTGTAGACATAGGACAGCCTCTAGCAAAATATCCTTGCTTACTACATGTGAAACAAGCTCCTTCCCTACACTCTCTAGATTGAAATCTACCACACTTAGGACATGTAGTTCTTTAGGCAATCGTAATTGGTGCAATTTGCAATTTCTGATTAGGACCCTTTTGTTTCTTTCCTTGCTTTTCTTGCCCTTGATACTAATAACCTTAGCTGTTTTGACCACCTCATACCCATGGTGGTGGTAGACCTCTACCCTAATTTTTTTTGAAAGCTAGATTGAAAATTTCTATTTTGATTACCCCAAAATCTCTATTGTTTCTCTCTTTGTTCCCTTTGGACTCTTGTATTTTTTTTTTCTAAACTATCCACTTTCAATGCCTTACTAACCACTTTAGAAAAAGTTGCTCCCTACAAATTAGCTACTTTAAGGTCTTTATAAATCGTTGGATTCAATCCACTCAAGAAATACTCAATCTTTAGATTCTCATTGTTAGCAAGGTGAGGGATATAACAAGACAACTCATCAAACATCCTAAGATACTTTGCAATTGTTAAAGCACCCTGTTTCAAATTAGCAAACTCCCTTCTCTTGTCACATCTAGTGCTAGAAGTCAAAAACTTGTCCTTAAATAACTGCCTAAACTACTCCTAACTCATAGTTGCAATATTGTACATTGCTGCCATATTGTCCCACCAATAACTAGCATCCTCCCTCAACATAACAACTGCACAACACACCTTATCAACATTTGTAACTCTAGCATAGTCAAATAACTCTTTATGGTATGTATCCAATTCTCAACAATTTTAGGGTACATTTCACCCTCAAATACTAGCAGTTTGTACTTCATGAATCACTTACTAACAACATCTATAACTTCATTTCTAAATGCTGGTGGTGGTGGTGGTGGTGGTGGTGGTAAAGGTGGAGGTGGAGGTGGAGGTGTAGGGGCTCTCTCAGCTTCTTATTTGGCTTGCCGTTCCAAAAATCACTCCATTAAATCAGCAAGTCTATCAAGACGGATATCTCTACCATCTCACTCTCTAAAAGTATCACCTTCTATAGAAGTACCACCCCAACGTCTAATTCAAACCATATTTTCCTACAATACAATTTATTTTTTCTTACATATAATTATCATAGTAGGCAACATCAAGATGATTAGGCACATAAACCATATCACTTGATAATATCTTTTAGAGACTTAAACCACTAGTTGGCTACATATCCTCACTCCATGGCTTTTGTATATGGACAGTCTATAGAAAAGATTTTGCTCTAATACCACAACTGTAACACCTGCCGAACTTAAGTTTAAAATACATAATATACTGATATTAAGTGTTATTACTCTCAATTATTTACAATTATAATATTAAGCACATAAGATTAACACAAAACTATGAGAAAATTTAAACCTTTGAAATTCTTTATACAACCAAAGTAGAACTTTATTTTACAAACTTAAACTGACTGATGTTATATTCACAATAAATTACATATCTCAAAATGAAAACAACCATGTAAAATTACAGCTTCTAAAGGCATTTAAAAGGAAGCAGTAGTGAAAAGTCCTAAAACAGGTCATCATTGTCTATATACATAAGTCCACAGGTTCAGAGGAGAGCACTAGCCAACTATCTAATATCCTACTACTACTGTTGAGAATTTTCCTCATTTATATCACCATAACTAAGTGAGCTTATGCTTAGCATGTAGAGTTAATGTGTAACATAAATGACTATGCCTTGAATGATTGCATATAATTCATGCTCTTCTTTTCATTGGAAACTTACATTGTTCCCGTTTTGCATAAACATAACATGCACACAATTTTTTTAGGCCTTCTTATAACAAGTAGGTTTCCTTCTATCAATTCCTTTGGACCATTACTATCGATGTATGGCTTCTCAAATTGCAAGTCCCCATTAAGATAGCCTTCATTGAGATAATAATAAGGTCCATAAGTCTCTATCGAAACAATATATCAAAACTATAAAGCCTCCATTGAGACAATATAGTAGAGCAGCCTCCATCAAGACTAACCCAATTAAACATGCCATCCTATCACAGGAAGACGATAAAACCTCGTAAAACTTCTTCCCATATGCTTTAATTTTTAAATTAACATTTTTGGTACAATGTCTTTAAGATATAATGCATGCTTGCATAATGCTCAAAATCAAATCATGCTCATGTCACTTATGCTCCATAAAGTCATAAATATACAATACAAACATGTAAACATTAATGGTGGTGCAAGTGAAATTCCACTTACCTCATATTATAGAGTAATTTAACTTATTGTTTGGGTTTTCCTCTTTAGATTCGGTGTCTAATCCTTCTATAGTAGGTGTTTATATATCGTTATAACCCATTAAACATATACTAGTTACTTAAGTAATAAGGAACTCATTTCAAGTTTGAAACAAAACTTAAACAAAAGAAAGGCTAAGTTCCCCAAACATATCATTTATAACCTTATAGTTGCAACCATCTTAAATAGGAGGAAAGGTAGTGAAAACTAGAACTAAATTTCTATTTTTGGACCGGCTTAACACTTCCTTGTATTTTCTAATAATAGTAAAAAACTTAGCGTATAAAAATATTAGTAAGAATAATAATTTTAGTAAATTCAAAGATTCATATAATGTAGAAGATAAAATATCAAGTAAATTCAAAGATTCATATAATGTAGAAGATAAAATATCAAACTTAGTCCCAAAATTCCCTTAATTATCAAAAAATATGAAAAGTGATAACATGGCAAAACTAGTTAGTTTTGAGGGCAATAGTGGACTTTTAGTTTCTAAATGGTTCAAAACTTTTTCTAAGAATTTGGGCAGCATTTCCTCTTAATTTTTAACACTCCCCAAAGCTTAAAATTCATCAAAACA